>OX393566.1:1546071-1667318 GCA_947652115.1 Blastomussa wellsi | reverse complement strand
TTGATGAAATGAAGCTGTAAATTGAAGTTGTAAATTGATTTAGTGCTAGACTGGAGCTCATTAAGGCGGATGGCGAACTATTAACCTCCCTGCTAGAAAGAGTAACCGACGACGACGAAATCAATGTTGATAATGGTGCCACCACAGACCTCACTGGTGTACTTTGATTTATCACGAGACTGGAACTAATTTCAATGGATTGTGAACTTCTAATATCCCTGGTTGAAACAACAACTGACGACAAATTCACTGCAGATGATGAAGCACCCAAATACGTCCATGAAGATAATGCGGGAGTACTTTGATCTATTGTAAGACTTGAACTTACTCTCGTTGATAGCGAACTGCTTAACTCAGTGCTTGGTATAACAAATGACGACGAAGCAATTACGACTGATGAAGCACCAGACTTTGATGAAGAAAATGCAAGTGTAATTTGCTCTGGCGTCAGACTTGAGCTCGTTACAATGAATGGCGAACTGCTAATCTTCCTTCTAGGTACAGAAACTGACGACGAAATCACTGTTGATGATGGAGCCATGACAGACCTTGCAGGACTGGAACTAATTACAATAGATTTTGAACTGCTAACATCCCTGGTTGAAATAGCAACTGACGAAGACTTCACTACATACGATGAAGTCACCAAAGACACCGATGAAGATAATTCAGGTGCACTTTGACTTATTTCCAGACTGGAATTCATTGCAACGGATGCTGAGCTGCTGATCTCCCTCCTTGATACAGAAACCGACGAGGAAACTTCTACGGATGACGAAGGCAAGAGAGACCTTCCTGAAGAAACCGTACTATAGTCTTCTGCTACACTGGGGCTCATTGAAATGTAGAGTGAACTGCCACTCTTCCTGCTTGGAATAACAAATGATGAACTACTTAACTCGCTGCTCGATGGAGCAACTGACAACGAAACCACCGCGGCTGATGAAGGTAACACAGACTTAGATGAGGAAAAAAATGCTGATGAACTTTGCTCTAATGTCAGGCTGGAGTTCATTTTAATGGAAAGCGAACTTGTAATCTTCCTACTAGACACAGAAAATGACGACGTAACAACTGTTGATGATGGAGTCGTCACAGACGTCCTCACTGAATACAAACCAGATGCACTTTGATTTATTACCAGGATGGAACTTAATACAGTTGTTGGTGATCTGCTAATATCCCTGGTTGAATGAGACATTAGCGACGACTTGACTGCTGATGATGAAGCTATCACAGACATGGATGAAAATAATGCAGACCTACTTTGGTTTTGTTCAAGACTGTAACTCGCTCTCGGTAATATCGAACTACTTGTTTTGCTTGATATAGCAAACGATGCTAAAACCACTGGGGATGATGAAGCAGGCACCGACCTCACTACAGACAACACAGGTGTGCTTTGATCTATTGTCAGACTAAAACGCATGCTTGTCGACGGCGAACTACTTAACTCATGGCCTGATACAACAACTGGCGACGAAATAATGGAGACTGATGAGACTAATACAGACTTAGCAGTTGATGATAAAGACACCACTGACCTCGCCGAAGACAAAGCAGGTTTACTTTGATTAATCACAAGACTGGAAATAATTATAATGGATGTTGAACTGCTAATATCCCTGGTTGAAACAGCAGCTGACGAAGACTTCACTACTGATGATGAAGACCCAACTGGGATCGATGAAGATACTATAGGTGTACTTTGGTCTATTATCATACTAGAATTAATTGCAATGGATGCTGAACTGCTAATCTCCCTTCTTGACACAGAAACCAATGACAAAGTAACTTCGGATGATGAAGGCAGGAGAGACCTTTCTTGAGAGAATACAACCGTACTTTGATCTACTGGTAGACTGACGCTCATTGGAATGGACTGTGAACTGCCACTCTCCCTTGAAACAGCAGATGACGACGAAATTCCCGCGGAGAGTGTAGCCACAACAGACCTCACTGAAGATAAAGCCGATATACTTTGATATGTTGCTAGACTGGAAGTTATTGCAACGGATTGTGAGCTGCTTGTCTGTCGGCTTGATGTTACAACTGAGGAAGAACTTATTGCGGATAATGAGACCACCACAGAACTCGCGTTAGACAATACGAATGCACTTTTAGCTGTTGTCATATTGGGGCTCGTTGGAATGGATGGTGAACTGCTAATCTGCCTGCTTGAAACAGCTACTGCCAGAGAAGTCACTACAGATGATGAACTCTCGACAGACCTCGCTGTATAAAAAGCAAGTGTACTTTCATCTACTGTCAGATTGGGGCTCACTGCCATGGACGAGCTAGTCTGCTTGCTTGAAACAGCAACTGACGAAAACTTCAATGCAGACGATAAAATCACCACAGACATCGATGAAGATAATGCAGGTGTACTTTGATCTAGTGCAAGACTAGGGCTTACTCCAGTGAACATCGAACTGCTTAAATCACTGCCTGATATAGCAAATGATGACGAAACCACTGCGGATGATGAAGAAGGCACAGACCTCGCTGAAGACAGTACAGGTGTGCTTTGATCTATTGTAAGACTGGACTTCATTCTTATCGATACCGAACTACTTAAGTCAACGCTCGATACAGCAACGGACTTCGATGAAGAAAATGTTGGTGTGCTTAATTCTAGTGCCATACTGGAGCTCCTTAAAATGAACGGCGAACTGGTAATCCTCCTGCTAGATCCAGAAACTGACGACGAAATCATTGTTGACGAGGGAGCCATCACAGTCCTCGTTAAGGACAAAGCAGGTGTACTTTGATTTATCACACGATTGGAACTAATAACAACGGATTGTGAACTGTTGATATCCGTGGTTGAAACAGCAAATGACGACGACTTCACTGCTGATAACGAAGCCCCCACTGGGATCCATGACGATAATGCAGGCCTGTTTTGATCTATTGCCAGACTAGAACTCATTAAAATGGATGCTGAACTGCGGATCTCCCTACTTGATACAGAAACTGGTGGCAAAACAACAGCGGATGAGGAAGCCAGTAGAGACCTTTTTGAGGAGAATACAATAGAACTTCTAAATCCTCCTGGACTTAGGCTCATTGGAATAGATTGTGAACTGCTACTTTCCCTGCTTGAAACAGCGAATGACGACGAAATTACTACAGATGTTGAAGCCACAACAGAAATCGCTGAAAGCAAAACTGTTTGACTTTGGTCTGTAGCCAGAATGGAGCTCAATACAACGGATGGCGAGCTGCTAATCTCCCTGCTTGGTAGAACAATTGATGGCGAAATTATTGTCAATGATGGAGCCAACACAGAACTTTGAGTTACAACCAGGCTGGAATTCATTACAGCAAATGACGACAAATTGACGGCAGATGATGAAGGCACCACAGACATCGATGAAGATGATGCCGGTATGGTTATATCTATTGCCAGACTAGATCTAGAACTCATTGTAACGAATGCCGAACCATTGATCCCCATCCTTGATATAGTAACTGGTGACGAAATCAGTGCGGAATGTGAAACCACAATAGACCTCGCTGAAGACAATGCAGGTGTAGTTGCATGTATTGACTGGCTGGAGCTCGTAACAATAAATAGTAAACTACTTTTCCCATTGCTTGATACGGCAATTGATGGCGATACCACTGAAAATGTTGAAGCTAACATTGACTTCGATGAAGAAAACGTACGTGTGCTATGACCTATCGCCAAACTGGAGCTCATTTCTATGGAAGGCGAACTGCTAATCTGCTTGCTTGAAACAGCAAATGATGACGAAATCATTGCAATTGATGAAGCAACAGACCTTGTTGGGGAAAATACAGATGTGATTTTATGCACTGTCAGATTGGCGCTCACTGCAATGGATGGTGAGCTGCTAGTCTGTCTGCCTGAAACAGATACGGGCGGTGAAATCACTGCAAATGATGAAGCAAGTTCAGATTTCTTTGAGGACAATAAAAGTGTACTTTGATCTATTGCCAAACTGGAACTTATTATAATCGATGTTGAACTGCTGGTGTCTCTGCTTGATAGAGCAACTGACGACGAAATAATTGCGGAGGAGTACAATGCAGGTGTACTTTGGTCCATTGCCAAACTATACCGCATTGTCATCGATGGCGGACTGCTTATCGTACTGCCTGATACAGCAATGGATGACAAAACCTCTGGCGAAAATGAAAGCTCCCCAGACCTCGTGGAAGACAATACTAGTGTACTTTGATCTACTGTCAGACCGGATCTAATGCTCATAGATGGTGAACTGCTTATCTCCTTGCTTGAAACAGCCACTGACGATGATATCACCGCAGCTGATGAAGTAGTTAGAGATCTTGCTAAAGTTGGTATACTTGGGCCAATTTGCAGACTCGACTTCATTCCTACGGATGGGGAGCTGCGTGTCTGTCTAATTGTAACAGCAACTGTCGACGACGTCACTACAGATCAAAAACAGAATTTATTTGTATCCAGAGTGCAATCTATCTATCTTATGTCTGGCTATCTACATCAGTCCGACAATCTACCCTTCTATTCGTCGGTCTGTCTGTCTGTCCTTCCATTGCTCAGTATTTTTTTTCCTTGTGCGTTCTGTCTGGCTGTGTCTTTCTGTTCGTTGCCGTGCCTGTGTCTACCATGGAGCTCCCCCAAAATTACGACTGGTCCCCTTTTGCATACAAGCTCAAACAGTATAGCACCTGTACAGGGGCCTCAAATCTCGCCAAGGTCAAAGAATGTTGAGGATATGCTAATGCGAAAAAATCTCGGGTTGGTTGACGTACATGTACCTTGCACGTCGACGAAGATGAAGATTACTTCACCAAGAACATAAGACAAGTTTAAAATGGCGTACAGAGTTAATCGAAAATTAAGTTTCAATTTCCTATGATTTTTACCTTGACATGTTTTGCCATTCCCAGTGAACCCTTCCTTACAAAAGCATTGAAATGATCCAACAGTGTTGTTACATATGGCATTTTCATCACAGTCATTGGTGCTTGCATTTTTACATTCATCGCGATCTACCAGAACAGAACAAAAATTAAAAACACAAGGACTCCGGATGATCTTATTGTATGTTACATATCGTGTGAGGTCCGTATTGGGAAAATATTGACGCGGGAATATTTGGGCGAGGTGTTTCCATCGACTTCTCCGCGGTCCGTATTGCAACCTTTGGACAAATCAGGGAACCAGCCAGAATGCTCCTGTTCATCGCGGACCATTTTTCCAGATAAAAAATAATTTAGTGACATGTGAAAGATCACATGTGTTGGTAAGGATCGAGACAGGTAAAAATTGCCATAATGTACTGAACGTTTCTCAGGCACATTAGGGAGCACAAAACCATTTAAGGATCCCAAAGGCAGACTAGACAAAGCCCGGCTTTCATAACATTGTCCACCACGGAGCCTGGAGCCCAATCGTTTTGCTGCTTGTCCTCATATTTTAGCCTGGAGCCCTAAAAACGTTTGCCACAGGCTAGAGCCTGCAGTCCTGCAGTCCCACACGCCCATTTTGGTCCTGAAGCCCTAGAGCTTTCAATCCCCTTGGGACCCTGGCATTTCAAGGGCCAATTATCTGCATGAATAGATGAACTACTAAGCTGTTCGTCTTGTAAAAGTTTTGATATTCCTCACCTTCTAGTATAAAAGACGCTGGATCAATTTGCAAATCTCCAATGCTCGATGTATTCTGCACGCTTTCGTTAAGTACCGTCTGTGCTTTTGATAGCATGGTTGCATTTGCAGTTTGTCGAAAATTGAGCACAAAATCAGCTACAACACTGCCTTTTCTGTAAGGTATATCAAGAAATAATATTCATTAATTAATATGCGCCACAAATAGCTACAAATGTAACATTAACATGATATCGAAAGATAGTAACGGTAAGCCTTTTGGAACATACAGATTACAAATAAGTTAAATTTACCCTTGTTGGATTTTGGCATGATAGGCTCTTTCGAGAAGTTGATACAATCACACAAAACAAGCTGAACGAGCCATTTTTAGTCTAAGTTGCACTTTGACTGGTTCTGAGTATTTTTTATTTACGAGATTGAAATTGTACGTAACGTAGATAACATGATAGCTAAATACACTAATAGTTAAATTTACCCTTGTTGGATTTTGGTATGATAGGCTCTTTCGAGAAGTTGATACAATCACACAAAACAAGCTGAACGAGCCATTTTTAGTCTAAGTTACACTTTGACTGGTTCTGAGTATTTTTTATTTACGAGATTGAAATTGTACGTAACGTAGATAACATGATAGCTAAATACACTAATAGTTAAATGTTCCTCGGTACCTAAATCCCCGAATCTCGCATCCTTGATAAATTGAGGCCAGTTCGGATTTCTTGTAGATCTCGTCAACCTGAAAAGTGAAAAGATTTAAAATAATAACCTCTTTAGCCTCTGTTGCTCCCTGAGGGAAGCACATGTGCGGTAATTCATATGTCACAGGTTGGAGCCTTTTCATTTCAGATTTTCCCACCGGCGCGACATAGTTGTTGTTGTTAAATTATGATTCTGATGTTAATAATAATAATATTTAATATTTATAAGGCGCAAATTAACATGTGAATATGATTATCCTCTCTCAACAAGTTTAAGTCAAACTTTTTACTCGCCAGTTTCTCACCGCATTAATGAATTTGTTAGCCAACTCTTTATATTCAGGAGATGTCTCATCCGCCAGTGCTGGAGTGTATGTTGAGAAGTTCCCTTCAGTTATTTTCAACGAACCTTGATAAGCATCCACGGCTGTACAAATATAAAGGTAAAAGAAAATGTTTTAGATTAGTGAATGTTACAAGGCGTCATTCCAGTAATCCTTTGGACACATACCTTCACAGACGTTACTATTTTCTTTCTCAAACTTTCCCGGCGAGCATCGACATTCGTGATGTCCAACCAAGTCCTCACAAACTTGATCAGGTCGGCATGGAGAGGAAGCGCACTTGTTGACCACTGAAACAAATTGTTCTTGGTTGTGAAAGTTAACATAGATCTCAGGACTGCCAAGTAGGTCATCCTTAACAAAGCTATAAATGAAACACAAACGCTCCAACGACAAAGCTATTTATCACCCCAAAGTGCTTTCAATCCGATATGCTCCTTACATGCAAGAGCAACAAGACCACAGAGTAAGAGAACGTAACTAAAAAGTAATTTGATAAAAGGAACAATATTAACTAACCGCACATGGCAATAATAATAAAGGATCCAAAAAGTTGAAAATAAAATAAACTTATTAATTATTGATTAACATTTGACTGGGAAAAAGTTCAACTGCGAACTTACCGATAGCGGACGAACTGATTGATACGCTGACCGTACGCGACGGAATAATCGCCAAAGATTCCTCACTGGGCGTCATTACCATAGATGACGAACTGCTTATCATCCCGCTTGAAACACTAACAGATGGAGATGATGAAGCCACCACAGAACTCAGTGAAGACACGACAGGTGTACTTTGACCTATAGCCAGGCTGGAGCTCAAAACAACGGATTGGGAACTGCTTATCTCCTTGCTTGATTTAGTAACCAACGACCAAATCACTGAGTATAATGAAAGAACGTTAGATATTGAAGACACTAATTGTGTACTTTGAACTACCGTGGAATTCATTACAATGGATGGTGGACTGTCTATCTCCTTGCTTGAAAACGCGACTGACGACGAAATCACAGCGTACGATGAAACCGCCAAAGACCTCTCTGAAGAAAACCCAGATGTAGTTTCGGGTACCGCAAAACTGTAACTCATAGCCAGATATGATGGAGTGATCGTCCCCCTGCTTGGAAGAGCGACTGATGATGATGAAGTAACCACCGGAGACTTCGCTGAAGACAAAACTGTAATACTTTGATCTACTTTCTGACTGGACGTACTTCCAATGGATGGGGAGCTGCTAGACGTACTGCTTAATGAGGCAGCTGACGAGGAAGCCATTGGGGATGGTGAAACAAGAAAAGGTCTCCCCGAAGACAATCCAGGTGTACTTTGAACAAGTGTCAGACTGGAGATCAAAGAAATGGATAATGAACTGCTAATCCCCTGGCTAGAAACTGTAACTAACGAGGATAAAAATTTGGATGCCGAGACCAAACCAGAACTTGAGGAGGAATGTACAGGTGTACTTTGATCCATCATCACACTGGAGCTCATTACAACGGATGGTGAACTGCTAATCTCCCTGCTTGATATAGAAACTGACAACGAGATCACTCCAGATGATAAACCAGAGGACGATCCCGCTGAAAGTAGACCAGTTGTACTTTGATCGATTACAATGGATAATGAACTGATTGTTGCCTTACTTGAAACAGCACCTGAAGACACAGAGCTAACTGAAGACAATACAAGCATACTCTTAATTACCGCCAGACTAGAGCTCGCTACAATGAATGATAAACTGTTGATCGTCTTGCTTGATGTCACAGCGGACGGTGAAACCACTAAAGATGATGAAACCGCCGAAGGTGTTCTTTGATCTACTGCTATACTGGAACTCGTTGCAACAGATGGTGCACTGTGTATCCCCTTTGTTGAAACAGTGTCCGAAGGAGATATCTCTAAGGACGATGCAACCAGCATAGACACAGCCGACAAAAAAGTATGCGTAGTTTGACCCATTGCCACCCTTATGCTAGTTTCAATGGATGGTGAAGTGCCAATATCCCTGCTTGGTATAGCAAATGATGACGAAATCAATACGGGCGATGAAACAAGCACAGACCTCAGTGAAAACAATGCATGCGTACTTTGACCCATTACCAGACTGGAGCTTATTACAATCGACGGTGAACTTCTAATCTCTTTGCTTGAAGCAGCAGCTGACGGCAATCTCACAGCCGATGCTGAAACCACCACAGAGCTCACCGTAGACTCCCGGCTTGATATAAAAACAGACGATGAAACTACATGTACAGCAGATGATGGTACCACCGCAGGTCTACTTTGATTTTCTGCACGAGTGGAGCTCGTTGCAATAGATGGACTCCTTACCTGTTTGCTTGAAACAGGACCCGGTGATGATATCTCTGCCGAAGATGAAAGTACCACAGACCTCGCTGAAGATGGTACAGGTGTACTTCGATCTGCCGCCACACTGGAGCTTATTACAATGGATGATAAGGTGCTAAACTCCCTGCTTGATATAGCAAGCTCGGATGCAATCACTACGGATGATGAACCAAGTAAAGATCTCACTGAAGAAAATGCAGGAGTGTTTTGATTCATTTTCAGAATAGAGCTCACAACAATGGATGGTGAACTGCTCATCTCCTTGCTGGAAACAGCGTCTGTCGACGATATCACAGCAGATGGTGAAACCACCAAATAGCTCGCTAAGTACGATGCTGGTGTACTTTGACCTATCGTCGCACTGAAGCTCATTCTAAAGGATGGTGAGCTGCTAATCGTACTGCTTGATATAAAAATTGGAGATGAAATCACTGCAGAGGATGGTAAATCTGAAGACCCCGCCAAAGATACTAAAGGTGTATTTTGATCTACACTGGGACTCATTACCATGGATGCTGAACTGCTCATCTCCTTGCTAGAAATGACCCCTGAAGACAATATAGTTGCAGATGATGAAACAACCACAGATCTTTCAGGAGGTAATGCACGTGTACTTTGAGCTAATGCAAAACTGAAGCTCAATAAAACTGCTGATGAACTGCTATTTACAACTGACGATGAAATCGCTATAGGTGATGAAGAAACCGCAGACATCGCTGAAGGCAATGGAGGTGACCTTTGACCTACTGCAACAGTGGAGCTCCCTACAATGGATGGCGAAGTGGTAATCTCCCTGCTTGATATAGCAACTGATAACGAAATCGTGGCGTATGATCTTGCTGAAGATAATGAAGATGATCTTTTATCAACCAACGCACTGGAGCTGATTAAAATGTATGGCGAACTGCTCATCACCTCGCTCGAAACAACCCTGGAAAACAATATCACAGAAGATGACGAGACGTCACCAGACCTCGCTGATGATGATTTACTTGCGTCTACTGCAAGGCTGGACCTCGATACAACGGATGAACTGCTCTTCTCCCGGCTTGATGACGATGCAACCACTGAAGACGATGAAACGACCGCAGATCTCGGTGAGTACAGTACAAGTGACGAAATCACTACTGGTGATGAAATAAGCACAGATCTTGGCGAAAACAGTGCAGGGGTACTTTGATCTATTGTAGGATTGGAACTCAATACAAGGAATGGGGAGCTGCTACTCTCCCGACTAGATGTAAGAACTGAGGGTAAACTCACTGCCGATGATGAAACCACCGCAGACCTCACTGCAGATGAACTTTGATCTACTGCCGGACTGGAGCTCCTTGGAACGGAAGGTACACTGCTCATCTCTTTGCTTGAAACTTTGTCCGGCGACGATAAATCTGCGGAAGATGAAACTAACATAACCCTCGCTGAAGACAGGGCAGATGTGCGTTGGTCTAGCCCAACACTGGAGTTCATTACAATGTATGATGAGGTGCTAAACTCCTTGCTTGATAAACCAACTATTGAAGATGAAATCACTACTGATGATGAAGAAAGAACAGATCGCACTGCAGAAATATCAAAAGTATTCATTGCCATACTAGAGCTGATATCAATGGATGGTGAACTGATCATCTCCTGCTTCGAACCCGCGCCCATCGACGATATTACAGCGGATGAGAAAACCATCAAAGACCTCGCTAAAGACGATGCAGGTGTACTTTGACTTATCTCCGTACTGACGTTCATTACAAATGATGGTGAGCTGCTAATCTCCCTGATTGATAAACCAGATGAAGATGAAATCCCTGCAGATGATGAAGAAACTGAAGACTTCGCCGAGGACGCTGAGGGTGCACTCTGATCTACTGATACAATGGGTGATGAATTTCTCATCTCTTGGCTAAAAAAAGCGCCTGACGACAATATCACTGCAGATGATGAAACAAAAACAGATCTCGCTGAAGATAATGCAAAACTGGAGCTCAATACAATGAATGGTGACCTGCTATTCTCCCGGCTTGATATAACAACCGTTGAGGAAATCACTTCAGATGTTGAAGAAACCGCAGACGCCGTTGAAGACAATGCAGGCGTAATTTGGCCTGCTGTCACACTGGAGCTCATTACAATGGACGTTTAACTGCTAATCTCCCTGCTTGAAGGCGAAATCGTGGTGTATGATGAAACAAGCACAGATGATGCAGGTGTACCTTGAACATCTGCAAAACTTGATCTCAATATCATGGATGCTGAACTGCTAATCTCCTGGCTTGATATACCAAATGACGATGAAATCCCTACAGGTAATGATGAAACAGCAGACGCCGTTGACAACAACATAGGTACACTTTGGCCCGCTACCACACTAGAGCTAAATACAATGGATGGTGAACTGCTAATCTCCCTGCTTGATATAGAAACTGATGACGAAATCGCGGCAGATGATGCAGGTGTACTTTGATCTTCTGCCAGACTGGTCGTTCCAATAGATGGCGAAAAGCTAATCTCTGCGCTTGAATCACCAACGAACAACGAAATCACTGCAGATGATCTTGCTGAAAACAGTGCAGTTCTACTTTGATCTGTTGCCAGAAGGGAGCTCAGTACAACGGATAGCGAAATGCTACTCTCGCTGCTTGAATCAACAACTGGCGACAAATTTACTGCGGATGACGAAACAACAACAGACCTCGCTGAAGCCACTGCAGTTATACTATGATCTTCTGCCATACTGGAGTTAATTAAAGTGGATGGTGTAATGCTTATACCAATGCTTGATATAGGAACGGACGAAATCCCTACAGATGATATATTTATCCCACTTCTTGATACAGCAATGGATGTCGAAATCACTGCGGATGACGAAGCAAGCGCAGACCTCTTTGAGAACAATGTAGTAGTGGTTTCATATGCTGCCAAACTGGAGCTCATTACAATGTATGGTGAACTGCTTATGTTGTTGCTTGAATCAGGAACTGACGTCACAACTTTGGATATCGACGAAACCAGCCCAAACGTCCCTAAAGACAATGTGGGTGTACCATGATCTACTGCGAGACTGGAAATTATTACAACGGTTGTATAACTGCTTATACGGCTGCTTGATACAGTAATTGACGACGAAATCAACGCAGATGACGAAATCACCAAAGCACTCGCTGCAGACAATGCAGGAGAACTTTGATCTAATGTCAGACTGGAACTCAATACAATGGATCGTGAACTGCTATTCTCGGTGGTTAAATGAGTAACCGACAGCAAACTCATCGGGGATGATACAAGCACCAAAGAACTTGTGGAAGACAATAGTGGTGTACTATGGTCCACTGCAATGGATGTCGAACTCCTTAATCCATCGCTTGATACAGAAACTGATGACAAAGTCCCTCCGAATGACGAATCGACCACAGACCTCGGAGAGGGTAATGCAAGTGTACTCTTATTTGCTGCCAGACTGGAGAAAAGGCTAAGCTCTCCGCTTGAATCACCAATGGAAGACGAAGTCACTGTGGACGATCTCGCTGCAGATAATACAGTTCTATTTTGATCTACTGTTAGATGGGATCTCAGTACAACGGAAGGTGAAATGCTAATCTCGCTGCTTGAAACAGCTACTGATGTCAATAATACCATCGCAGTCCTCACTGAAGGCAATATGGGTGTACTATGATCAATTCCTTGACTGGAAAAAAGAGGAGTCGAACTGGTTATCACAATCCTTGATACAGCAACTGATGATGGGCCCACTAACAATAGAAGTGTACTATCTTGGCCCCCTGTCAGAATAGAGTGCATTTCAGTGGATAGCGAACTGCTTATCGCCCTACTTGATATGGCATCTGAACTCAAAATCCCTGGTGTTGATGATGAAATAGCCACAGACCCCGATGATGGAAAAGAATGTGTACTATCTTTCCTATCCAGACTGGAACTGACTGCAGTGGAAGGTGAACTACTTGAAGCAACAACTGGTGATGAGATAATAACAGATGAAGAAGTAAGCACAATTCGCACTGAAGACAATTTTGTCTTATGTTGGTGTAATGTCAGAGTGAGGCTCATTCTGGTAAAAGACGAACTGCTCATCTCCGTTCTTGATGCAGCACCTAATGACGAGACCACTACGGATAATGGAGCTGGCAGAGACCTCGTTGAAGAAAGCACAGGTGTGATTTGATTTATTGCAAGACTTGAACTAATTCTCGTCAAGCTGCTAGGCGTCTGTCTACTTGAATCAGCGACTGATAACAAAATCGCTGTGGATGATGAAACACGCACCACTCCCTCTGAAGACAAAACAGGTGTACTCTGATACATTGCCATACGAGAACTTATTATAGTGGATGTCGAACTGTTTGATATTGGAGCTGATGATGAAATGTCGGCATATGATGAAACTACCTTAGACCTCGCTGAAGACAATGCTGGTGTAGTTTGATCTTTTGCCATACTGGAACTCGTTACAAAGGACGGTGAAATGCTGAACTGACTGGTAAAGTCAGCAACTGACGCCCCAACCCCTGTGGATGATTCAAGCCCCACAGACATCGCTGAAGACAATGCGGGCGGACTATGATCTGTTGACAGACTGGAACTCAGTACAATAGGTGATAAGCTGCTACTCCCTGAAACAGGAAATGAAGAAATCACTGCGGATGGTGAAACAACCGCAGACCTTGCTGAAGAAGATACAGTTGTAGTTTGATCTACTACCAGAATGGATGCCAAGTTGCTTGACCCACTGCTTGATACAGCAACTGATGTGATAGTCGCTGGGGATGAAGAAACCTCTAAAGACCTCGCTGAAGACAACGCAGGAGTACCGTGATCTGTGGCCAAACTGGAGCTTATTAGAATGGACAATGAAATGCTTATACCAATCTTTGATGCAGTGCCTGATGACGAAATAACTACAGAAACCAGCACAGATCTTTCTGATGGCGAAGCAATTGTACTTTGATCTACTGCCACACTGGAGCTCATTACAGTGGATGATGAAATGCGAACCTCACTGCTTGAATCGCCAACTGACGTCCTGATCAAATCCACATGGGGTGACGAAGCCACCCCGGACATCCATGAAAACAATACGGGTGTACTATCATTTGCTGCCAGACTGGAGCTCATTACAATGGATGTGAAACTCCTTATCCCACTGCGTGATAAAGCAAGTGATGGCATAATCACCGGGGATGGTGAGCTGCTAATCGCGCTGCTTGACAAAATCACTGCGGATGATGCAATAGCCACCGATCCCACTGAAGACAACACAGGTCTACTCTGATTTATTGCCAGACTAGAACTCATTACAACAAATCTCGAACCGCTTATATTAGTAATATATAAAGCAATTGATGATGAAATAGCCCTGGGTGACGACACAAGCACCGATTTTTCTGAAGACAACGTTTGTGCACCATGATCTACTGCCAGACTTGAACTCTTTACAATGGACTTAGAACTACTTATCCCACTGTTTGATACAACAGCAGATGAAGAAATCACCGCATATGATGAAACCGCCACAGGCCTCGCTGAAGACATTGCAGGTGTACTTTGATCTGCTTCCAGACTGGAACGCATCACAACGAATGGTGAACTGGCTGAGTCATTAGCGGACGATAAAATCACTGCCGATGATTTAAGCAACACAGACCTAGGCCTCGGCGTACTGTGATCGTCTGACAGCCTAGAAGTCAGAACAATTGCTGGTGAACTGCTTATCACACTTCTTGACACATCAAGAGATGATGAAATGATTGCTGATGACGAAACCACAGATCGCGAAGAAGAGAAAGCAAGTGTACCATGATCTACTACCAGACTAGAACTCAGAACAATGGATTCTGAACTGCTTATCCCACTCCTTGATACAGGAGTTGACAACGAAATCACTGAGGATGGTGAAACCACCGAAGACATTGCCGTAGATAATGCACGTGTAGTTTGATCAACTGCCAGACTAGAACCCATTACAATGGGTGTTAAGCCGACTATCCCACTGCTGGATACAACAGCTGATGACGGAATTACTGGGGATAACGAAACCTCCGCAGTCCTCGCTGAAGATAACGATGAAACGGCGCTTGACGAAGACATCACTGTGGATGATAGAACGATCAAAGAACGTTCGGAAGACAATGCAGGCGTACTTTCGATTATTGCTAGACTGGAACTTATTTTTATGGATGGGGAATGGCTTACATATGCACTGCTTGAAGGAGAAAATGGGAAGGACATCACTTTGGAGGAAGAAACCAGCACGGCATTCAAAGAAGACAATGCAGGCGTACTCCCATCTATTTCCAGGGTGGAGCTCATTTTCACTGATGGTGAACTCGTTACCTCTGCACTACGTGAGAAAATAACTGACGACGATATCAATGCGTAGAATGAATCCGTGACTGAGCGTTCAGGCCTACTTTCATCTGTCGCCAAACTGGACCTCGTTCTCATGGATGAGGAACTGGCTATGAAAGCTCTGCTTGAAATGGCACGTGAAGACAACCTCACTGTCGATGATAAAACCATCCAAGATCTCTCGAAAGACAGTGCAGGCATACTTTCATAGATTTCTAGACTGGATCTCATTTTAGTGGATGGAAAACTGGCCATCGCTGTTCTGCTTGAAATCAAAACGAACGAAGACATCACTCCGGAGAATGAAATCATCACTGGCCTCTCTGAAGACAATGCAGGCGTACTTTCATATACCGATAACTTGGAGCTAATTTTTATGGATGTAGAACGGCTTTCATATTCCCTGGATGGTAAACTTGTTGTTTCTGTACTCCTTGAAATCACAACTGACGACGACATTACTTCCGAGGTTGATTTCGAACTGGTTAAGTCTCTTGAAATCGGAACTAACAAAGACATCACTTCAAAAGATGAAACGATCTCAGACCTCGTTGAATGACCTACAGACGCACTCTGATCTGTTCTCTGACTGGAGCCTATTTTCATGGAGGATTTACTTGTTGCATCTACTCTGCTTAAAGCTGCAATTGACGACGACGTCACTGAAAAGAATGAAACCGCAGAGAAACTCTTGGAAGATAATTTAGACGTAGTTTCATCTATTTGAATGCTTGAGATCATGGATGGTGAACTTGTTACCTCCACACTCCTTGAAAACGCAACTAACGATGGCATCGCTGCGGAGAATGAATTCAACATAGATTTCTTGGAAAACGATAAGGGACTACTCTCTCCTAATGCCATACTGGTACTGAGTATCTCAACACTGCTTGAAACAATAACAGATCGCGAAATCACAGCTGAGAATGAAAGAACTGCTGAGCTAAATGAAGGCGTACCATTTTCCATTCTTAGGCTGGACCACATTCTCATAGATGGAGAACTGATTATCTCCGCTCTACTTGAGACAGCAAGTAACGACAACATAGTACCGTCGAACGATAATGGAGTTGTCCTTTGACCTATTGACAGACTGGGGCTCATTTTTGTGGTTGGCACACTGTCTGTGTCTGTTCTGCTTGAAACGGGAACTGGCGAAGACATCACTGTGGAGGAAGAAAACATTATGGCACTTCCAGGCGAACTTTGATCGACTGCAGGAATAGAGCTCATTTCCATCGATGATGAAGTTGCCATATCTGCACTGCTTGAATCCGTAACTGAGGAGGACATTACTGTGGAAGACAAAACATGCATAGTCCTCTCAAAAGAGAATGTAGGAGTACTTTTCTTTTCTGCCAGACTGAATGACGAACTGGTTATCTCTTCACTGCGTGAAACGGACGATGAAATCATTGCAGAGGATGAAAAAAATACAGAACTCTTTGAAAACAATACAAGCGTACTACCATCCATTGCCAGATTTGAGCTCATATCTGCATTGCTTGAAACAGGAACTGACAACAACATAAGTGTGGAGGATGAAACTATTACGATACTCTCTGAGGACAATGCAGACGTCCTTTTATCTACTGCCAGACTGGAGTTCGTTTTCATCGATGGCGAATTTGTTATCTCAAAACTGCTTAAAACCGGAATTGAGGACGACCTAGTCCTCTCTAAAGACAATGCAAGCGTGCCTCCCCCTTTTACCAGACCTGAGCTCATTCCAATAGACGATGATCTGCTTATCTCTGCCCTGCTTGACACAGCAAGTGACGACGACATCACTGCGAAGGTTGCAGCCACCACAGACATCTCTGATGGAAGTACTGAGGCACTCTGGTCTATTCTCTGGCTAGAGCTCATTTCCTTCGATGGTGAACTTGTTATCTCTGCGAAGCTTGAAACAGGAATTATGGACGGTATCTCTGCGGAGGATAAAACAATTGCAGTCCCCTCTGACGACAATGCAGGTGTAATTTCTTCTTTTAACAGGCTCAAGCTCATTTTCTTGGCTGGCGAACTGTTTAAATCTGCATGGCTTGAAACAGGAAATGACCATGACTTTGCTATGGAGAATGAAACAACCAAAGAACTCTCGAAAGACAATTCAGGCCTACTTCGATCTAATGACGGACTGGAGCTCATTTTCGTGGATGGCCAACTGTTTATCTCTGATCTACTTGAAGTCAGAACTGACGAAGACATCACGGTGCTCTCTGAAGACAATGCATACGTTCTTTCATCTACTTCCAGACTGGAGCTCATTATTGGTGTCCTTGTTATCTCTGCCCCGCTTGATGCTGTGTTTGACAAGGACTTCACTGTCGAGGATGAAACCACAATAGAACTCTCTGAAGATAATGCAGGTGTACTTAGTGCCAGACTGGAGCTCACTCTCATGGAAGAATCAACAAGTGACGGCCACGCCTCTAAAGATGATGAAACCACCCCAGAAATATTTGAAGATAATGCAATCGTTTCTTCGACAATTTCCAGGCTGGAGGTCATTTTAATAGATGGCGAACTTGGCATCTCTGCACTGCTTGACACCGCAATTGACGGCAACATCACTGCGGAGGATAAAACGATCATAGTCCTCACTGAAGACAATGCAGGCGTAATTTGATGCAATGCCACACTGGCGGTCATTTTCGTGGACTGCGAGCTTCTTTTTCCTTCAATGCTGGAGACCACTATTGAAGATGACATAAACGAGGAGGTTGATAACACCCGAGAACTCTTTGCAGGCAGCGCAGGCGTACTTTTCTCTATCACCAGACTGGGGTTCATTCTAATAGATGACGAACTGGACATGGCTGCTCTGCTTGAAATAGTAGGTGGCGAGGATAATACTGCTGGTGGTGAAGACGATGCAAACGTTCTCTGGTCTTTCTCCAGGCTAGAGCTCATGTCCATGGATGGGAAACGTGATATCACTGCGCTAGTTGAAGTCGCAATTAATGATGACATCACTGCGGAGGATAAAACACCCACTGAAAACAATGCAGGCGTACTATCATCTATTGATAGACTGGAGCTCATTTTCGTGGATGGAGAACTTCTTATATCTCTACTGTCTGAAACAGGAATTGACGGCGACACCACCGATGAGACTGACACTATCACAGAACTGTGTGAAGACATTGCAGGCGTACTTTTGTCTACTGATGGACTTGGCCTCATTTTCATGGACGGCGAAACGGTCATCTCTTCTCTGCTTGAAACAACAAGTGACGACGACATCACAAGGGAGGATGAAGATGACATCGAAGATAACCTGGGTGATTTTTGGCCTGTTGTAATCGCTGATGACGATGACTGTACAATGGGAAACACGGAAGACAATGTAGGTTTACTCTGATCTAGCATCTGGCTTGAGGTCATTTTAACAGTGGAAGAACCACCTTCCTTTGTGTCGGGGGCAAGAATGGAGGACGGCACAACTGCTTCTGAGAAATCTTGCAAAGAAAACACTGAGAACAGCGCAGGTGTACTTGCATGCACTGACTGTCTTGAGCTCGTTGCCACAACAGACAAACTAGTCCTTCCTACACTTGGGGATGCAATGGAGGACATCGCTGTTGATAACGACGAGGAATCCATCAATTGAGATCCTGAGGAAATTGCAAGTGAACTTTGATCTGTTGTACTCCTTGCACTTATTGCCATTATCGATGAACTAAAAGCGGACAACGACCCCACAGAAGCCACCGACAATGAAGGCGTACTCTCGTCTCCTGTCTGAATGAGTGACATAGAGTGCACAGTTCTTTCTTCTGTGCTTGCTGAAACTGTGGGCGACAATGCAACTGACGGTGATAATGATGAAGATAGCGAGTAAAATAAAGGATTACTTTGTTGCGGTACAGTTGTTGAAGTTTCGAGTGGGTGTATGTTGTCCATATTAGCAGTTGATGGTTCAAGGTCTGATGTCCTTGAGATTGACGAAATTCCTTCAGCTAATGTTGCATGGCCGCTCGTAAGTTGTGTTTTGTTTATCTGATTGGCATTTGTTCTCAAAGTTGCTAATTCTGTTATTTCGGTTACAGGGTTATTCTTAGCATCCAATGAACTACTGTTGATGGCATTAAACATTCGAGATGAATATATGGTAGGTGAATCTGAATTAATCGGTGAAGTTGCATCGTGGGATTCGATATTTGACGAGGGCCATGTGGGATTTTGAGTGTTTTCTACAAAACTTGCACGTATCGCAGGAGAAGAAAATGAGTCGATATAACGAGTGCTCGTTTCTATCCTCGATGGATTGGACATTTTTGTCCTTGACAAAGCTGTCTCTGTAAAAACAGCAGTGGCACGTACAAGAGACATGTCGCTAACATTTCCTGTACTTTTTGAGGAATATGCATTTGATTTAAGAACGGAAGGCTGTAAGGCATTTTGGTAGGATGTGCTTATTAAAGTTTGTTGTATTGTGGTCGTCCAGGTTGGCTGTGACGCTTGGGAAGTGTACTGAGATACAAACAAAGGCGTGGACGTCTGAGGCGAAGCTGAGATGACGCTTATCACATTCTGGGAAGCGTTCACAAAATTGTTTTTGAAGGCCACAGAGCCTATAACACTGGAGTTACTAGAAAGAATGTTTGTCTCTTGCCAGACTGACGTGCTCAGTTGAAAGGTTGAGCCCAGTAAACTGGCATCGTTTGTTGTGGAACTTTCCACGTTCTTTGTTAAGCCAAGGATGATAATTCCCTCCAGAGTCACCAATAACGACACAACATCAAGGAAGGTCAATAAACCTGGACATAAATACATGAAATATTCATTAAATATAAATTTATTTAAATTATAAAGTAAGTTTACTTTTTTCTAAATTCAAGATATATAGAAAAAATTGAGAATGCGTGCGACACTTGTTTGTCCGATATAAAATGATACAAAGTGGAGATTTGAAACTGTAGAAAGGCACATGAGAACCTCTAAGGTGGCCTACTACAGTTTTGAGGGAGTAAATTAGCCCAACTTTTAACTCTTTTTTAAAATGCTCAGAAGTGTTTTATATTTCTCTTATGCGACATCTGAACAATAAAAATGCTATGGAACGGCCAAAATGAACGACCGAGTGCTTAGAGAGAACTGGGCTCTGGTGGTTTGAATCGCACCTCAGATTTTCAGAAATTACTAATTCGCTCTGACGTCGAATAAAATAAATATCTGTAAGACAGATTTTTCGCAAATATAGGAAAAAGTGATTTTTTTGCCTATTTCAAAAATAGCTCAAAAAGAACACGTGACTCCGTTTGTGTATGACAACATATAAAGTATCTGAAGTCATATAACCTGCCTCTGAATAAACAAAGAAAAATTAAAAAATTAAAATGAAGGCGTCAAACATGAAAGAAATGGCTAGGACACCTTCACAGACAACAGAAGTGGATACCAGAGTGACCGATTTATCCGAGTGTATACGAAAAACTTAACATAAAGAAAGAATAGAGGGGGTAAGTTTCTAAAGAAACTGTGGTGCTGCGTCGGTGGGAAGTATAACAATATAATTTGGTTTTATCAACTGGGTTGATAATGTCAATTGGCCACCGTAAAGAGATTCAAGAGCTGACGTTTCGAGCGTTAGAATCCGATTCGCTCCGACGAAGGTCTAACGCTCGAAACGTCAGCTCGTGAATCTCTTTACGGTGGCCAATTGACATTATCAACCCAGTTGATAAAACCAAATTATATTATTAACATAAAGAAATGCGACCAATAACTTCATTCACGATAACTTATTTCCGAAACAGTTATAACGCTATCGACCGTTCCTTTGGTTAAACTTGTCCGTTAAACAAAGTAACACAATAACTACGCTTTTCGGACAAGGGTGGCTCGCTGCAGGTTCAAAGTCCTTGTAACCGAATTAAATACACCATAATCTTCCACAAAGAAAACGAGTTAGAGGTTATCAACAAACTTATTAAAATTCGTTACTGACGTTGACTAAATTCAATATTATCTTGAAATTGTTTTCTGACGTGGCGTCTTATTTGCGGGAAACAAACACTTCGAATTGGAAAAAGCCGGGAAATCGAGCTGCATTTGACAAGATTTGCACCAAAGGCTTCTGTTTTGCACCTAAAACTTTTCAATGAAAATATTACTCGACTGTTAACATTGCCTACTAAGCCGCTATTTACGCTGGTAAGTCAGATAAAGTAGCAAACATAGTAAAACTTGTCAACATTTTTGTGATCGTTGGAAGAAATTAATGCCACCTCACTTACCGCCTGTGGTTAATTTCCATGGCTTGTAGTCTTTCATGTTGTCACTTGAAAGGTAAATACGAAGCTAAGCAGCCTGCCTGATCGTTCCATAAGTTCCGATATTCACTTGGTTTCATTCAACACACCCGGGTACATAATATTCCACCGGTTTTCGGCGATATACAACCAAATATAACAATTATCTCCACGATTCCTTTCAGAGTTGCTTTACATTCCAAAGCCTTACTGAAGTATCAATATGTACGTGGGCGCGATTCATTCAAACAATAAACCGAGTTGTTGACTGTTCTGGTTAATCAATTTTTCGCGGAGCGCTTGTCACCAAATGCTTGCTCAGGTAAAATAATATCGTCACGTTTTTTTTCCACAGGTAATCAATGTCGAAGAACATGAGAGATGCATTACAACGCACGCTACTAAATGCAAATGTTGTTGAAGTTATCATGTGCAATCTTGGTTTTTTGCCGGTAATAATTTTCCGCAAGACAAAATATTTGGACGCGCATTTAATCCACTGGTTTGCACAGGGATAAGACACCGCGTTCGCGCCATCGCTGCTAATTCCAACAATTGGGCAGTAAGGCTAAGTAACGATTAATCTTATTGCAAATTATTCCAGTCAGGTCTACCAATGAATGAAGTATCTTTACGCTTAAGGGAAAATGATTTATGGTGTGAATTGACAGATAGAACGTTTTAGGCACAAAAATGGGATACTCATTAAAAATTTAATATTTTGTGGTTAAAACCTGCTTGAATTTCAGGTGTTTGTCTGCCGGCATCTTTGCGCACTTTTGGCAAAAAGTTATCGTCCCTACGTTATCCAACAAAGATGCAACTATGATAAAATAAGTGAAGTACTCTCGGGAACTGGAGAGAAACGGTTGATAGGATATTTCCCACGTTTCGATCCAAGGAAACAATACCTGCTCGGAAAATATTTATTCTTTATTCTTCTCGTTAAACAAACATTAATACCAAGTCAACGGAAATTTCAAAATATCGAGAAGATAATTATTCGAGAAAATCGGTTCAAGCACGCAGTTACACTATGTGGATCCCAAGAAAAAGCTATAATCCATCCGATATTTGCAATAGTATGACGCCTAACAGCTTTAAGAAATCGCTGCTCTTTTCCGCGATTTCATATGTAAAAATTTGGAGTAAAGTGATGTCACATTTATGGAATACGAATGTTTACCAGTTTTAATATCGCATTCAGTGATTCAATTGAATGGTGACGTATTTGTCAGATCTTGTCATGTCAACATTTAACAATTTTAATATACATCTTCAGACTGAAATAAGAATTGAACTGAGAGAATTTTTACCTGTGTATCAGAAATGAAAAAGATGAAATGAAGAAAATTATGGAAATTTTCGAAATTCAAATATCGTGCTATGTTTGTCAGTCGTTTAAGACGAAAATCGTAATCAAGCAACTGCAAACACAATAAAAGAGCAAAGAGCTTATCCAGATTACATTTCCATTTCCTGCGCGAAACCAATCAAATAACAATTACACAACCAAATTAAGTGAAACGAGGAACTAATGGTCAGGGAGCTTGCAAAAAGTTCCTGAAGTCAGTAAATTCATAAGCGCGTTTCAAAATTGAATGAATATGGGCAGTAAACAAGCGAAGCAAACAGGATGACAGGAAAAGAATTTCAGGGGGTAATTTTGCGCGACAGATTATGACACTTATGAAAAGTAAATTAGTAATGCACTTGAAGAGTATGATAGGCTGAACGATTGCCTGACTACAATAGAAAAAATCACGCAATTAAAACAATTTCTTTCACGTACGATTATTGCATTTTAGTGTGTTACTGCTGTACTTGCTTACTTACTTATGGCCATAACCCAAGGAGGGTATAGGGCCGGAAACTCTATTCCGCCATGCCGCACGGTCCCGAGCAGCCACTGTTGCCTCGACTCCACGAGTTGAAACCGCGAGCAGTCCTCTCATTTCTTAGTGTCGAGCGTGAAGCAAAAATTAAATCTGAGCTGTTCTGTTTTTTTTTTGTTTGACGCTCAACTGCGGAATATATCTATTTTTTGCTCGGAGTCTATAATATAACATTTGTACAGGCGCACTAATAAAGATTAAAAGATTACAGTTCATAGAGAAACATTGAACACATCCAGTGTAATATTCTTTCTCTTTCTTTTTTCTCTTCAATAGAATTGCAGCTGACAAGAGTCTTAACACTGGCCTGCGTCACAGACCGTTGTGTTGGTTCTGATTGGTTAACATCATCCTCGGATGCTCGTCCCGTAATTTTACGAAGACACGACCTGCCGGAAACACAGCGAAGCGTTCGTTCCACCAAACCCGAACGAGTTAGTCAGCGCTGTTCTCGGCTCAAGAGCGTGAAACTGCTGTGACGTCAGCGGTACATAGTTCAAGTTAAACTCCTCCTCCGAGTCGACGCTGTGCAGGTTCAACGTGGGTGGGACCACACCCTACGAGAAACGGAAAACTCCTTTGTACTAACGCTTTAGAGTGGTGAGTGAAAAATATTGTAAGCCACTGCAAGAAAGGCTTTAAACGGGATTGGACCCCACAACCTGGGCGTTGCCGGTCCAATGTTCTTCCAACTAAGCTATTAAGCCTGGGCCAAGCGACTCGGAGGATGAAAGTTGATAAGAGTTCAGTTTAGACTCTCGCCTTCGTTTGGCCTGAAACTGTCATTCACTCTCATCGACTCTCGTACGCTCTAATCCACTTTGAACGTGCCCAAATTTAACGAGAGTTAATTAGAGTTTTAATAATACATGCTGGATCTTTGAAACAAACAAAAAAGTGTCGTTCAACAAATAATTATTATATATTTTCTGTCCGCACCGTCCGTAAGTCAAATCCAAAGCTGACATCATCTCCTCCGGTAGACCCACTGACTAACATCAACGGGAAAAAGAAGGAAAGGTGGTTCATCGTCAGAGATTTTTTTTCTTTTTTGGAGGGGGGTTAAGAAGGTGTTGTCGCGGGGTCAGGGGAGATGATAATAGACCAATTTCGATATTTTAAAATTCAGCCTAAAACAATAGACCTCAGCACGAGGCTCCGGGGTATAAATTGGAGAGTTTGTGGGATTTATTCCCCGGAGCCTCGTAGTGAAGTCTATTGTTTTAGTCTGAATATTAAAATATCGAAATTGGTCTATTACAACTTCACGGTACATGCTCACCTGGGAAATACTAAGCACAGTAAAGATAGCTTCTACAGCACCCGCCGCTCCTAACAAATGACCAGTAGCTCCTAAAAAGGAATAATTTCAATCCCGTAAGACTTGACGATTTAACTCATTTTTGAAAATGTTTGCCATTAGCGTGTGAAGATGAACGTTAATCACAAAAGCACGACATCTTTAGTCGCTAAACACGCGATGCGAGTTAATTTGTTGGCTAGTGACGGTTGTGAAAATCGATAAATGATAAAATGACGTTACATTGATCGAGCGTAGACGTATTCCCGCAATTATAACCTAGCTTTCTCGCGCTCATTACCTGCTATACGCTTTCCCGCGCTCAATTTTCCCGCTCTTGTTACCGGCTAGCTGTTTTCTCGCGCTCATTACCTGCTACACGTTTTCCCGCGCTCAATTCTCCCGCTCTTGTTACCGGCTACCTGTTTTCCCACGCTTATTACCTCCTACACGTTTTCCCGCGCTTATTACCGGCTAGCTGTTTTTCCGCACTTATTACCGGATAGTTGTTTCCCCGCGCTTATTACCGGCTAGTCGAATTCCCGCGCTTATTACCGGCTAGTCGAATTCCCGCGCTTATTACGTGCTAGCTGTTTTTCCGCACTTATTACCGGCTAGTCGAATTTCCGCGCTTATTACCGGCTCGCCTTTTTTCCGCACTTATTACCGGATAGTTGTTTCCCCGCGCTTATTACCGGCTAGTCGAATTCCCGCGCTTATTACCGGCTAGTCGAATTCCCGCGCTTATTACTAGCTAGTCGTGTTCCTGCGCTTATCACCAGTTACATGTACGTTTTCCCGCACTTTACACACGTCTGCCAAAAGTGGGAATGAGCGAAAAGCGTTCTCTAAATTTCGAACGACTAGGAATCTCACCTTTTGTGGAGGAAACTTGAATGTTTTTGGAGTGGCTTCCAAGCAACGTTTTGATGGCGTTATTTTCACCAGCGTCTCCTGAAAAAAAAAATCACGTATTTTGCGAATGTTCCATTTAAAACACCATCAATTTAAAGAGTGCTAAAGATGAATGAATTCTTTCAGGTAATTCTGTTGCTCTCGTTGAAATCACAACAAACATCTAAAGTCTTTAAACCTCAGGAAGGAATTTTCACTGCCGCAGACAACCAGAAATCGAAGCTTTCCATGGAGCAGATATGAAGCGATTACCAAGCCTTGCTAAGTACGTACCTGAGAAGCACGAATTTCTATTGTTATGCATTTATCTAATCACAGACAACGTGAGTCCTCCGGATGCTGTGACGTAGGTAAACTATACGTCACCAGAAGACATCATGTTACTTAGCAACATCTCTGCTGAAGAGCGCGGGGCTTTGAAAAAGCTTCTTATCCACCGAGTAGGTAATATAAGCAAGAAAATAAGTCTATCTCACCCAGTGGAGTAGATGTTGCATGTGCATTGATGTAGTGTACATCTTCTGCTTTAAGGCCTGCATCGTTGAGAGCGTTTCTCATCGCCAAATACGCCCCGTACCCTCCCTCTGAGGGGGCTGTTATATGGTAGGCATCTCCTAAAAAGAAATCTGACCTCAGTCGGGCAAAGAGACATATTTGACAAAGTGCTCAGAAGAAACTTGACAATCATTCCTTTGCAATAGCAAAAATAGCTGAATATACTCATGAGATCTCAAGAATGTTTCGCATTTAGAGTCGATTATAGAGATTCCTAAAGGGTTTTCATCAGTTGGCAACATATTAACCGGCAACATATTAAGTCGAGTAGCCCTGCGCGGCCTGCTCTGCGGGAGAAAAAGTGCTATACTGGTGAAAAGTCGCCCAGGAAACACGTCACCAGCCAGTGCCAAGCGCGGGAAAATGCGTAACAACGGTAACTAGTAAAAAGGGCGGGAAAACGGGTCGGAGTACTGTACTTAGTTTGGTTTTCTAGACTGGTTGAAAAAAAAAGTCGACTTTTCTTTAATTGGTCCGAAAACGTTACACAAGTTTTGCTGCCATCTATAGAGCTATGCAAATGCGAAAACAAAGTCATAGATACGTGTGTGGCAACATGATACCTGAAAGACCATAACCAAGAATTTCAGCGTATATCCTAGCACCACGGCTCACAGCATGTTCATATTCCTGAAAACAAATTTGTAACAACTTTAGAATGCTCAGCTACCAATAATTTTAAAAGTACTAACAGGACAGGGGGACGATATTTGTGTATTCCTACCTCTAAAATCATGATACCTGCTCCTTCGCCCATCACAAAGCCAGATCTCTGACTGTCAAACGGCCGTGAAGCCACCTGGGGGTGGTCATTAAATTTGGTGGTCAGCGCTCTCATTCTGGAATCAAAAAGCAAATATTGTGTGCCTTGCCTAATTATTATACAATATTAATATCATTACAGCTGCCCACTCTTCCAGTTGGCGACACCTACTTCAAAATATTTTGAAACCCCCGTAAATTTGAAAACAGAATGAGAGATATGTATGTAATCATACTTGCAGAAACCTGCCATAGAAAGTGGCATAATGCAGGCATCGACGCCACCTGCAACCATTACATCAGAATCCCCATAACGGATCATCCTAAAAGCATCACCAATAGCATGTGCACTGGCTGCACAAGCTGTAGAAACTGCATGGTTTGGACCCTAGAAGAATGACAAAGAAACTGATGTTACTTGGGTTGTCATACAATGATCCTTCCTGCCAGAGTTGGAGGGGAGAGTAGTAAGGCCTAGTGCCAAGTGGCACATACTGCCGGAGCTTATCCCGGTTTCTAAAGCAGTAGGGGGCAAGGAATATTCTACTCCCCCTGGATGGGATGCTGGGCCATCACTGGGTTACCCCCAGCATTATTTCGTCAGTGTCCATTTATGCACAAGCTAGTGCTCAAACTCGGACCGTCCAATCTTGAGTCTAACAGGCGCAACAATTAGGCCACTTTCCCACTAGAGTTGGAAGCACTGCATGTTAATGACCCAAATGACAACTGCAAAGAAGACTAATGAAAGCATGAAATTTAAGGCCACAAGGAAATCAATTGATGTTTCATCCAGGCATCATTTGGGGGGTGCATTGGCCTAATGCTGAACTCTAGATACAGCGGTCCAGGTTTAAGTCCTGGCTGGCGTCATTGCATTGTGTTCTTGGGATATATCACCTAACTCTCATAGTGCCTCTCTCTACCCAGGTGAAATGGGAGCAACCCTGCGATGGACCAGCACTCTATCCAAGGGCCCAATGGGCAACTATTCTAGACTTGATTGCAACCTAGGAGCTATGAATCAACTCTTGAAATAAAACTAAAATCAATTTATTTATTATTTTATTACTGGGAGGGATAAAAACACACCTTATTTGATGAACAGGTGTTAAACACAAACCTGAAGTCCAAAGGTCATGCTGACAACTCCTGCTGGCAAATTCAGGAGGACTCTGGGCACATAAAATGGACTAACTTTCCGGTATCCCTAAAGGAGTAAAGATACATTCCATAAATACCTAGAGAAAATAGTTCCTCCCTGATCTGGCTTGGCAAAGTTGAAGTGCAGCCAGGAACAGTCAAGAATGGAAGACAAAAAGCTTGTTTAACAGACCAGACTGGAAGACAATAAGATTGTATCTCCTCAATTGACATTGTGGTACAAAAACGATGGAGTAGGATAGAGGATGGACGATGATGATGACGACGATGACGACCACGATGATGATGATGATGACATTGCTAAATATCAAGTGATCGATTTACAATATAATCTGACCTGCTCATTAAGTGCTCTTCCATTCTCCAGTGTGTCCATCAATCCAGTGATCGCTATTCCTAAAGACACGCCCTAACACAAAAGAACAGCAAAGATGTCCAGGCTTCTTGTGTGCCCATATAACTGACAATTATCCAGATTTTCACAGAGCTTCTGAAAGCACAAAGCTTCTAGATCCTATCCCTCACCCCTCTTCTCACCACCAAAACCCTCATTCTCAATGCTCTTCAACAGTTCATCAAAACAGGAGTGAAAGTGAGAAACCTCAAAGACAAGATTTTATTCTCATTCTTTAGAATATTCTTCAGGTAATACTGGGATATATCAGCCCTTTAAAGACAACTTCTGCTAGGTTTGTACACAAGACATCAATCCAATCTTAATATTGGCAAATTGGACATGAGGAGCAACAAACCAACTGACAACAAAGTTTACATACTGTCCGTTCTTTCTGTCCTTGTGTAGTTGGCCTCCATTTACAATCTTCAAAAGCTTCATGTGTAGCCACAATGGCGAACAGGCCTTCTATTGCAGTGCTTCGTCTGTCCTACCCAAGAGAACAATCAATCTAGAACGTCCCCATTTTAGCAATAAACAAATCATGAATTAAAAAATGGAAACTATATCAAATATATCATTCTAAACTGAACATTCCCCCATGGGTGTTTTAAAGCCAGTGATAACAAACACTGAGACAAAAATAATTGTAAATCACTGGTAAATAAAGATAGCAATCTTACAAAAGTGGAACAAGGCAGGCTATATCAATCAAACTATATCAAGACGTTTTGGTTAAAAGGTTTTGATGTAAAAACTATGTTGTTGCCACAAGTAACTGGCGCCGTACACAATGCCACATAGCTGTCAGGTGCCATAAAATTTGTCCAAATCATGGAAAGGCTGAGTTTGGCAAATTACTACAGGAAACAGAGCCTGAAATGCCAATTGTGTATGCAATTTTTACATCTAAACTTTGTCCACAAACTGCCCTTGCACCTTACACAACCAATAAACATAATAAGCAAGTAATTGAACTCATAGTGGTCAGGGACTTGAACATATTATTAGCGCTATAAGTATAGAAAAAAAAACGTTTACCTGGGTCCAAAACAGGGTATATAATGTTATTTGGGATTATTTTAGTCCTAAACAGGGTCAGGGTTTCAGACCTCCAGCAGCACCCCTATACCCAAACATGGGTCAAGTCCCCCCGGGGGGGAGGGAGAATTGTGACCTTTGTTGCATCCTTCAGAATAAGGCATTTAACCAATGTTGGCAATGTCTCACCACTCTAAGCTCCTTTTCCCAAAGTCTCTCATCAAATTCTCCTGGACTTGTCCCTCTTGGCACAAAAGCAGCTACCATTATAATAAAACAGCTTTAAAATAAAACTACAGGAATATTGCACTTCTTATAGGGAGGGGACATTCCAAATACAGAAAAGACTGCACTTTGTACCTGGGGAGGGACTGCTCATCACCTCGCTTAGGGGTGTAAATTTCGGATTCTGGTCTCACTTAGGGTGTTCTGGGCAAAATGCCAATATATTAGCAGTGAAGGCCTCATTTAGGGTTGCATGCGAAGAAATATAAAAAGATACATTTAATGTGTATATTTCTGTTTCGTTTTATTTACTTGATTCATAGCATCTTTATGGTCTCTTTTAGGGGTCAAAAAAGCTTGGGCCACGCCCAGATCGGTCTCCTTTATGGGTTTAATTCAAAATTTCCAACGAGCATCCCTGCCCCGTCATACTTGGCACAATCTCATTGGTGTGTTCCTTTGTTCTGTACTGTCCTGTGAAATACGTGAAAATACCAGATTGAACCAAGGGTAAGACCACGACCTAAATATCTGTAAAATAAATGTTTGCATTTACTATTTCTAGCATCTCTCTTTAAACAGTTTGGAGACATCCTTATTCAACAAACATTCAATTTTTGAACAAATCCTTACCTATTTTTGCAGGAATCCCTTCGAAATCTGTTTCATAAAAAGAAACATTTAACTGTTTCAACAACACATTTCAGAAATGATGTTTGCTATATCAGAAGTATTTTGTGTAATCGAAGGAAGAAAGCAACCTGATTTCCTTTACTTAATATATATCCTCATTCACTACTGTCAAGGGAACAAGTGCCAGCCGATGACAAAATCCTGCCCCTGAGTTGGGACTGAGCCAATGGTGTTTGTGTCTCAAGGTGCTAAGCAACATGGCATGTTCAGGGTTCTCCTGAAATTTTGAAGTAGAAGGAGAAGGACAGAGACTAGCCGTCAGAGAAAAAAATAGTCACCAGATTGCATTATAAGAGACACAATAGTTAGGCATGCATGACGTATAATATCTTTAAATAGGAAAGGGTCATTATGCATAGTCAATACAAAGAAATGTAGTCGCCATTTGGCGACTAAACTTGAACTTTTAGTCACCACGGATGAAATTTTAGTCGAATTGGCGACCGTATCGGTCAAAATTTCGGGCCCTGATTAATTTGTTTTTTTATCACCATTCGGGAAGTGTCAATTTCACACAGTGAATTTTACCATATTCCAACTAGACAGCGATTTTCGCCGGATGCCGGGGCTTACAGAGATCTCTGCATGTTTGCTTGTGCATTACCTTTGGTGTATTCACAAGCTCTCACAGTTGTTTCAAATTGGATAAAATAAGACGGAAACTCCTCGAGTACTTCAACCAAGAATTGCCAAAACTGGCACATGGTCTCCTGCCTGCACTAATGCTACACTTGACAGAGAAAACATACAAGTTGAAATCTGAGAAATATTAACAACACAACAAGGGTGGATCCAGGATTTTTCTTAGGAGGGGGTGCACCACTAAGGAATGACGTAACTGATGGCTGACGTGAGAATACTAGCTGTGTTAGAAGAGCAGGTCATCTCAGGAGGGGGTGCACACCCCCTGCACCCTCCCCGTAGATCCGCCCCTGTAAATGTACACACTTTACGAAATTAACACTTGATTACTAAACATGACCTAGCAGCCACATATGAAACAAATATGAAACATTAATTTGTACCTTTACTATGTATTTGAGTTATTCCACATTTTCCTTCAAGTAAATTCTCCCAAACTCTATCTGTACCAATTCCAAGAGGGGTGATAAGACCTGAAAAAATCTCAACATTCAATGAATTTTGCCAGTGTGGTATTGGGCCTGCCAAACTCCCCAACTGCTTTTCAGCAGCACCTGCCTGGCATACAGGGGTTTAAATAAAAGCCAGTTATCTGCGGTCTACCTCTGCTTATAAAGCCTCTAACCACCATCTTTGCAGGGCCCGCAAAGCTGGGGGGCTGTTTCACCCCTCTCCCCCCAATAATTACGTGGCGAAAAGTATTAAATTCACCCAATTGTGTCTGGTGCATTGGGATGCATTTTTAGTCATTCTCAGCTTTCATTTTAAAAACTTTCCAGGGAACATGCCCCCGGACCCCCTGACATGGCTTGTGCAATCAGTGCACGCCATAAATGTCTATGCTGTTTGCATTAGCCCCTCTCCCAATCACAAATATGTTCGGCGGTCTGACTTTGTGATGCCCAGAGTGCTGGAAATTGCATTTCCGAGCTTCTAGATTTCAACACGTTACGCATAACCAACCTATTCCACTATCAGTAGCCACTTATTACAAAAATTATTGAAACCCCTGGGCATATGATTTTCTTTGACTCCTTACAATTTTTTAAATAGGCATTAAAAATTTTTGTTTTGCAGAGTTAAATAAAAAAGAAATAATGATAGTTAGAAAGGAAGCCACATCACACTCGGCTGGCTTTCATGTGGGTCCTCAAATATCGGCTCATCCTCGGTGTAAAAACCTGCGAGACTCACCAGTGACGTAAAACAAAGAACAAACAAGACAACAAAAAACTCAAAACAATATAGAACAGAAAAACAATAGCTTAAAAACAAAGAAAAAAGTCACAGGTTTTTACACTGAGGTAAACCCCAAATATCTAGGTCAAAATGGTACTTGAGAAGGGAGGAAAAACAGAGAAACCATGATACAAGAACCAACAACAAACCCAACCAACATATGATATTGGACCTTATCGTGAACTTGACAGGCACGGTGGCCTAATTGTTCGCATGCTGGATTCCAGATCAGTTTGGGCCACTAAGCTCGGGTCTTGAATCCTTATTGAATCCATGTTGTTGGGAGGTGAGAGCTTCTCACTACTGCACCATCCTCATTTCCAGAAAAGCTCCAGTTTTATTTTGATCATTTTGGAATAATCTTTAGATTTTTGTATAATTTGTGCCCATAACTTACTTTCCTCTCTCGCTTATACATGGGATAAAAACATTTAAAAGCAGGTTTGTTAATGGCTGGGTACACCTGCAATACGGCACGGTGGCCATGGGGATCCCTCATTACAGGTCCAAATAGAGACACGGATAAATGCGACTAGACTAGACAGAGGCCCTGCCAAGGTAAATTCTGACAAGCAGCATGGCACAAAATGTAGAGACAGGACATACATGTAGAATTAAATCATGACAAAAGAAAATCTTACGTGCCAAAATTCCAACAGTGACTTCAAGGTAGAGAAATAAAGAGAAAATACTGGCACGGTATTTTTTTTTAAATTCAGACAAGCGACACGGCGAGCATTCCTGGCAGGGCCTCTAGACAGGGAAGGATTTGATTGAACAACGTCCCCCCACCCCTTGTCCCCGCCCCACAACCGAACGGCCCCAGTTCTTTAATCGCAATCAGCTGAACACACAGCCGAAGATCGAGCTAACCCGCTCCAAATTGGGTCAGCCCATCTAATTTAATGATATATTAAGGTTGATGATTAATTTTCCACTCTTAATTCCAGTAGCGAGTAAAGCTAGCGAGCTTTAGCGCGGGTTTCGCTTACCCAGACCAGTGACCACGACACGCCGGTGCATCCCGCGAATCAGACTTCCACACTGCCTTCGAAAGACACGTCTCCCATTTATTAATCTCGCTAAGGTAAAAGTTGGCGTTTTCAGGCTCATAACTGCAGCCGCTCAGCGTGGCAGAGATTAGATTTTAAATTATCGTGCGATCGTGTGCATTCTTTCCAATTTTCCGCCATTTTGTCATTTGTAACCACGCTTTCCTTGGCAGTTGCACAGGTAGCCCAATATTATCATTTGGCGCTTAGCTCGCGCTCGGCTGGCCAACACAGAAGAAATGGCCGTTTTTTAACTGATAGCTGAGAACATTAAAAAATTGTCAGCTGTGATGGTTGAGCTTTTTGGCCCAACAAAGGTGGATAAAACTAAAGTGTATTGAGATGGACAGCGTTGCCAAGATAAAATACAATAGAAGCAAATGAGAAGATTGAGTTAACTGAGATCTTTCAGAATTAACTGATAGCTGAGAAAAAGCTCAAATTTTAACTGATAACTGATGACGTCACAAGGGTCAAATAAAGTCCCCTCCCCTGCTCAAAGGGTCAGATCAGTTTTCGCTGGGTATATCGCTCCGACGAAGGGCTAACGCTCGAAACGTCAGCTCTTGAATCTCTTTACGGTGGCCAATTGACATTATCAACCCAGTTGATAAAACCAAATTATATTGTTATACTTCCCACCGACGCAGCACCACAGTTTCTTTAGAAACTTACCCCCTCTATTCAAGTAAAGATTAGTGAATTGAATATGCAATCTGTTACATCTCATTATTTTCTCCTAATTGCTTCCAACAGCTTCCAATGTGTTTAGACGTCAAAACAGAAAGAAAATGCTAATGACCAACCATAAAAGGCAGTATGACGTGAAGGACAAGCTAAGACGATTGGTGAAAAAGCTTGGGATTGTCCTTGGCCGGACTTACAGTTACAAAACACAGTTGGACATCTCCTTCAAACGACTCGCTCCTTCAGGTTTAAGGTGCGTGCCTATTTCCCATACAATTAGAGTTTTGGTTTTGCTGCTCCTGGTAAGGCCAAGAAAACAATGGAGCAAAGTTCCGAGTCAGGATCAAGTAGCGTTCATGTAGTTGAACTCCCACGTCAGATAAAACTGGAAGAAATTTTCATGAGTGAAGCGAATTCAATATCGGATCTTCACAGTGAACCCGGTAAGTTCCACAATGAATGTTGCTTTTTCAGTTGCAATTTAAATTTAGCCAAAAAAGAAAAGGAAAAAAGGCGGTGAAAAGGAAATTGGTAGCTGCCTAAGTTGCCTTTTTTTTCGTTTGTCCAAACAAACTGGACAAATTTGCTAGCCTCAGATGGAAAAGCCGACAGTTATCGAAGAAAAACGAAGATAAATGTCGGGTTAATTGGCAGAATTACTCGCTTGTAGAATTAAGTTGTAGAATTACTCGCTTTTCCTTATCACGCCGAGTGCCAATCGCAAACAAGATTACATAATAATTGCCTGTGTTGTAAAATAACCGGTTAATTTTCATAATGCTTCAAAGTTCAAGATCTTTCAGCTTGGAATGAACTGCACCAAAACACTTCAGTTTTGGATAACAGTGCGATTTAAACACATTGAAAGCGTGACGAAAAAGCGATTGTACTGATCATTAGTTGTCATAGAATACTGTTTTTCCTCTTTTTTTATGATATATTGATGTAAAGGTTTATACATTAGCCTGCTTCGTTATCGACATTCAGCTTTAGTCCTATTTGATATTGTATTTTACTGAGCATCTGAAAAGCTGTTTCCTAAAGCTGGCTTTAAAAATAATCAGTTCTTGGTTCCTGAACTGATATGTTTTTTCAATAATGAGGCGGCATTTTTCTATTAGAAACCTGTTTCAATTCCAGACCTCAACTATGTCACTTAATTGGGCTGAACTTCGATAACCGGTGTAAATAACATGAATGGTGATGTCCTTTTGTGTCGAGTAATTACGGTCGGCTAATAAATTTTTTTCATTGTCTAAGATTGGATCGCCTGACTTTCTTTTTTGTGAGTTCAAATTATTTTCCAGAACCTGTTCAGGAGATGATGTTTTTAGTAAGTGTGCGATGGATCAAAAGTTATTCGGAGGTTTGCGAGAAAATGCAGCACACAAAAAAATAAAAAGTGGTTATGGCATAAGTAAGGTGCTCCTACTCGGGTAAAACATCGCCAGCAGCGAACGCCCAAAGGACCCTAAAATATATCATGACTGCCGAATGCCGCTCTAACGCCATATAAAATCAGAAAACCAAAGCCAGGACGATAGTTTAATTATTAAGCACCATTTTGAAATGTACACTTTATTGTCAATGCGGAAAATAACAGTTTCCCACTTAGCTTGATAAAATTTAATTAGGAAGAAACAGAAAGTGTTGAATTTTGCCGTTCGAGGGATTGGGAGACATTTTACACCTTTTTCCTCGGGTTTTTTTTTTACCGTTTTTCGGTTTTGTCCCCTCCTCAAAAACCAGCATTTCTAACTTCCAATTCGACCTGATAACATTCTCGTCACCAGATCTAGAGGCCGCGATCCGTTTGGTCAGCACCAAGGAATCGAGACCTCTGGCCGCAACCAAATTGTGAGCATGCGTAGAGAACTCGTTTTGTAGCTTTCAGCCAATCAGATTTGTCAGAGGGACGGGAAGTCCGCGAATCACATGGACTTCCGGTGTTGGACCTTCCCAGAGGTCGCGATTCTTGGTGCAAGAATCGTGGCCTCTGGAGGCGAGATTGCCTGAATAGAGGACCCGTATCACGGAAACTTCGCCAGCTATGACTAATGTGACTCTCTAGATATCATTATTTATTTTATTTTATTTTATTTATTTAAAGCGTCCGACAAGTGTACTCTCGGCCATACCGGTTGAACTCTCGTTGCAAAAAGAGGCGATTTACCCAAGTAGTTTGAGTCACTGATTTATTAGCATATTTCTTCCTTTAATTTCTTTCACAGAGGAAATTCAACCCGAGGTTGAGCAAGATCCTCCAAGTAAAGTGGCCCAGAAGAAGCGTGCAGAACGTACCCGTTTTTCAATTTATCAGAAGGCGGAGCTGGAAGCGGCTTTTACGGCATCACCGTATCTTTCAACTCAGCGGCGTCTTGCGTTGGCTACTCGACTGAGGGTTAAACCGGTCGCAGTACAGGTAAGGGAGCGGTCACTAAAAATGAGGGTAGGGCTAAGATTGAGCTGGATAATTGTTTCATTATTCAACAATTTGTCAACGAAGAGCATTTTACAGCTAGAAAAGTTGCCGTTATGCGGCGCCTTGCGAGACTTCTACCGAATTATCGCTACTTGACGTATGCCGCTGAATATCTGTCAGCTGCAGTTGACGGATATTGAGAGCACAATGACCATATATGGGCAACGTGACAATTTGTTGAATAATAAGGGCCATTATTATTCATTCAAAATATTTCCCCGTTTCTGATTGGTTAAAACCACACGCATAATTCACCATAGCCAGCTGCTGTTGACCAAATTTGGAAAGAATTTTGTCATATTCAACCGACGACGTCCAATAGTGCAGCCCGCTGCAGATTATTTAACCATTGACGTCAAAATGACGTCAAAATTGCAGCCAGCTGCAGATTATTGAACCCTTTACCGAGAAAACCTGGGGACGAGGTTGTGTTATTTTTGGTGAGCAGAAAACCAAAGAGCAAATTGGCTGCGAGTAGGTTTACAAGCTTGAGCGAAGAAAATATTACCCAGTTAATATTTTGAATGAATAAGAAAGCAAATATCGAATTCGGCTTTCGTAGGCTTGCACATAAAGAAAATGGCGGCTTTTTCTTTATGGAGAGAGATCGTCGTTTTCTCGCAAACAAGTAAGTTAACTTATCAATTTCTTTTTCTGAATGTATGATCTCGACCAGGCTCGATTCAGAGTTTGTGTCGGTGTCTACAGTGACGTTAGAAGAATGCGTGAGTAAACTTTCCTTCTTGAAAGAAGTAGAACGACAGTTTCAATGAAAATACTCCAAAAATTTAAAGGCACGCAAAAGCGCTATCACTCTACATTCATAGACAAAGCAACTAGCTAATTTGGTTTCCGTATAATAGTAAAGTTACGTATGCTCTATCAGGAGAATCTTGATTATACAAATGTCATTCCTGATAATCCTGTTTCGTTCGATTGTCTTCAGTCATGGTTCAAGAACAGACGATTCAAATGGCGCAAGGAGTCACGGGATGGACCTGGACAAAATCCCCAGGCGCTTCCTACCGCTCCAGCCTATCTACCCGTCATGTATCAGCCACCATTTGTCTATGGTTCTGGCCCTGTTCCCTTGTCTCCTCGATGCCAGGGATGTCTCAAGGGACAAGCATCTGGTCAATCCTGCAGTCTTTACGCAGACTTCTCAGTTTATCCATATTTTCCCCATTAACTTCATCTATTTCGTGGTACTGAGATTTTTCCATCAATATGCTGGAGGGCAAGCTTATTATTATTCCCGCACTGGGAGAGCCAAACAAAGTGACCTCAGCCAGCCAAGCTTGACTTTTCTTTGTTTGGCTGTCCCAGTGCGGGAATAATAATAAGTTTGCCCTCCAGCATGGCGGATTTTGAACCATGTGACCGTTTGTTGCGAGATGCTGTTTTCCTCGTTTTCAATACGAGTCTTAGTGCACAACCTTAGATACAGAAACGAGTTTTACTCGCTACTCTCTTGTCTTGGAAAATAAATTCCTTTCCATATGAAAGTTTGCGCACAGAGACTCGTTTTGAAACAGAGACAGAAGGAAACTCGGAAATTGCTCCTAGCTTGTTTTACGCACACGGATTAAATTCGCTAATTCGTTTCCTCATAATACTGGTGCCATTGATTGAGTTAAATTCTAGAATCGCAAGACCTTTCGAAAAACTTAATTAATTATACTCAAAGGAAATAATTTTGATTTTCTTAGCTTTCTACCCTGTCCATTTTCGTTTTTCATGTTTTACAGTGCCCGCAACAATACAATACAATATTTAAGGCTTACTCGACATTTTTATCCAAAAAAGTCGCCCCAAATTAAACCACGCGAAAATAAGTTTATTATACATTTTATTTGATTTAAAAATCTCAGTACCTTAATAAGGTTGTTTCCACATGATTACAGTCGCTCCCTAAAATGTTTTGCACCAAATTTCCACAGAATAAAGGTCGTCAAAGGTAGAATAGTGAAAGATGGTCCTCTTGGACTTTCGGACGTTCAAATCCAAGATGGCGACCCTTAAACACGAAGTTCCGGTATAACAGGGGACGGGCCTAGCCTGTTCAGTCAACCACCAAAGCGTAAACAGCAGGAAAACAGCGTACGCTTTTTTAAATACAGTTACCGAGAAAATGCGTTTCATTTTTGCTGTGAATGTTGCGTAAAAAATTAAGAAACCTGTATCTTATTTTTGTCAAGGTTATCTTGTAGTTTCAAGAGATTTTGAGGTGTGTTTAGTTTGCAGGTGAGATGAATGCAAGAATACAAATTTTCATTTCGCGCCAGAAAGGTGCAAGATGTGGGAGATTTAACCCTTTTATAGTGGAACTTCTTGTCTAAAGGTAACTCAGGTTGCAGAATAATATTTAATCTGAGACAATCTGAGTCAGCGATCATGTGAAAATATCCCTGTAAATATTTGTATACGATTTGATTTCTGTTTGACGCGTTTCACAGAAGCTGTTCAATCGGGCCTCAAACTCAATCAAATTCTTAACTCAGATTCTAGATCTGTCAAATATCTTGGAGTTTGCTTTGTAAAACTTCGGTTATTATACGGGCACTCAAAGCTCTGTTATTACCAGTTGTCACCTAGCAAATAAAAATTTATGTATTTCGCACGAAATAGAGTATTGTAGACCAACACTCCATGGTAAAGTACTAGGAATAGTGAATGCAAATCGTTTAGAGCAAATTTTCACTTGAGCGCCGTGGAACCAAAACTGTAGTAGTCACTCTGACCAATCACAAGGGACATCGAGAATCCAATGAACCAATCAAAACTCGAAGCAAATATTTCGTACCCGGTGCGAAGCGCGGGAATACCCATGCGAACGAGTCACTATTGGTTTTGGTTTTACTTCTGGTTGGTTGAGAAGTGGCGGGAAGTAAACTGATCTATAAGTGCAGTACATGAGGCAAAACTCAAAGCAGACATTCATGCCATTGTTCTATGCCACCAGAGTCAGCAAAGTCAGTGTCAAGTAGAGGGGACGAAATGGTTTTCGGGGCTTAATAAAGTTATCCGTGAAGGGAGTTGCATTGTTAGTCACGTGTAAATGCATGCACGTCCCTGTAACGTAGGGTCACGTGATATGCATTCACTATACTCAGGCTCTCTCGGTATAGTGCTGGGAAGGGGAAGAAAATTCTTAATTTGAGGAAATAGAAAGCTTTGGGGTTTTGGGAACAGGAGAAAAATAAGTTTCATTTTGGAGCTAAATAAGACCAAATAGCCATAAGTGGGAACAGCTTTTATTTTGAAGGGACAGGGAAACGTAGGGTTTTTAAAGGAGAAACAAAAGGATTTATTTTCAGAAGTAAGAGAAACAAAGGGCGTTCCGTGAGAGAGAAAAAAACTAAGTTAACTTTACTGTCAAATTCAGTGATACGCGATCAGTTTAATCAAAACTTCCAATAGGCTTCCGTCAATAAAATTCTTTAACGACCTTTAGTATGGAAATGTGTGATTATAGAAACGTCTTCGAAGGGTTTGATTAAAGGGGTGTGAAAATGTGGAATATTCAAGAATGTCTATCTGTTATATGTTTTGCGTCGAAATGATGTTTTATATAAAATTTAATAATATAGTTTATTGTGTGTACATGCAGGCATGTGCATGAAAAATAAATTTGCTTAATCATTCTGTGAAAAGTGTGCTCACTGTAGTCGAAATTAATGTTCTGTAAATGTATGCTGAACTAGCTATACAACTAATGTGGGAAATAAATGACCAGTTTCTATTTTGACTTTCAGGCCCAAAAAGCGTATTTCACCCGCCATTTAAGCAGGTTGACGTTTCCGAGCGTTATCTGTTTTTTTTTAATTTGCTCTACTGCTTAAAAAAAATTGTTTCGTCAAAAGATGCTCTGTTTTAAGTATGCAACCTTATTAAGTGTAGAACCAGTGATCGAAGGAAGTCATACAAACATACGACAGAACATAAGCTATCAGTGCGTACAAACAATCGTATGTCCCGAAAACTTTTGGGAATAATTAACCCCCTGTCCCCTACCCTACTCACCACCTACTCCCTGACTATTTAAACAGATTTTGCCTAATAAAAATCGAAGGTAATCTGTAAATTATGTTTGAAGGCAAAGCAAAACAAGCGGGCTCTTTCATTCGCAGTTGCCGCTCGTAAAATACGACCAAACCTTGGCAGGAGGCAGCTTTGCCAACAAATTAGACCTCCATTGGATGTGATAAGCGCGCTTATTCCAAACAAAGATGATTAAAGCAGTTTAAGGTGCTCACATGAGGAACTGCTGGTAGCTGCTGTAGGGATAGTGAAACTTAGGGTCATGCCCTCCCTCCCTACTTAGTTTAGGAAGGTGATGTCGCAGCGAAACGTTGTAGGGAAGTATGACAAGGGTAGATTGGGGACGCACGTCTATCAACAAGACTTCTTGTAATCTTCCTTCTTGCATAGTCTCTTCTTTATTGTCATTTAGCAGAGAATTTTAAAATCAGAAAATATCATTTCTAACTGTCCATTGTGAACAGCGTCCTTTAGTTAACGTCAAGGGACCTATTGAGATAGGGTACAGAGGGTACAGAAGACAACTAAATAAAGAAGAAGATTATACTGATCGTTTATATACAATTCTATAACTAGGTACAATATTTTGCTCATGCAACGTTGTGAAATTCTAGGCTATACTATACTGAAACCGCCTGAGAAATCTGGTGTATGGCAACAACATGCCATTGAGCTACAATTCTATATCAGTGTGAGTATATAGATGGAGTTGATTAATAATAAAATTATCCCTATAGCAATGTATGATATATGTATATATCTTTCTCTATGCTTGCTAAAACGGCATGAGTAAGGCTAGACTTTCTAATTTTAAAAAGCCCTTCTAACATTAATTTTCCCATATGTTGGTTGTCTCCCTCTCGTTTCGTTTGAGGGCGAGAAAATGCTGCTTCGCGTCTCCGCCACTAAAAAGTCGCAAAAGTGAGGTCGAGTTGAAGCAAACCTAGAGTTAGGTCACTATCGACGCGTCAATAAACTCTCCTAATGCAGTTTACTCAAAACTAAGGCTCAGGGCAAAAGGCTTTGCAGATTTTATACGGCCTTTATCTATAGAACCAAAACCAAGGCAGTTACATCTGGCCAATCACGATAAACAAAAATTCGCAACTTGAGCCAATCAGATTTCGTATCAAAATCTTGCAAACGCTGGAAAGCGCGGGAACTCACGAGGGGTTTGTGTGGGTCCGATTGGTTAAAAGAAGCCATGTCTGCTCTTATTGGTCAGAATCCATTTCAGGCGTCTTTGAACCAATAACAGCTCAAAAAAATGTGAAATTCACAGGAATCGCTAGGTCCGTACCTCTTTTTAAAAGTCTGGTAGAAAAAGCTGAAAATAGTTATTCTATTGCTACATTTAAATCCTGTTAACGTTTTTGCAAAGATAACACTTGACGTAAAAAGCAGAACCAAGGCTGCAAAGTATCACGGAATGATTCTCTTGTACTGAACCAGCACAAGGTAGCATTCCCACCTTATCAAAATTATAGAACAATAAAAATATGTGAGCTCAGAACTACTTGGCAAGGTAATTTTAAAGAACTGTAATTTTAGAGAACTGTAATTCAGTCATTTTGAGAAGTCTTGCTGAGTCGTAGTAGCAGAAATATCGACGGAGATATCTGGGAAACGTCTTTGTTAGAAAATAGCTTGCTTCCAAGGTAACCCAAGTCTCACTATTCAGGTACAATGTATTCCATTTTGTTACCTACAAAAAACACAAAGTAGAGTGAGTCCAGGAAATTTTTTGTTCACTATTTTTTTTAAAAAAGTACTCACCACTTTATTTTAGCTTGATTTGCTGTCAACAGCGGTTTCTAAAGACTCCTGTACCGGATCATCAAGCATGTCTCTTTGTAAAGCGGCTAAGTGGAAATAACAAATACCATTGGCTCTCACCTTGACAATATAATCAGTTCGTTTGTTTTCTACGTTTTATTCCGTTTTGCTTTAACAGTGGCCATCACAAAGTTATTTTGATGGTAATTCTGAGACTTTCTTTTAAGGAAGAGGCCAGAGATGACCACAGAAGTATTAATTGCACAATAATGAAAGTACAATGAGAGCAAGTTCCTCGTGACGTACATTTGTGACTCGGCGTTAAAGTCTGGATTTCTTTCGGTCACTGCATCAGGTGCATGAGAATATTAGAAATGGCTTTGGTTTCTCTGTAACTAGGAGAAAACCCGGGGTCCCCTCCCACTCCAGATTTTGTATGCATGAAAGGGTCCACCTTGCTTCACTTGCTCCTCTGTTGTCCTCTGTTTATGGATCCGCCACAATGAAGTTCTTTTTCCCTTTTCACTTCAAGATATAATGATAACTTATTTGCTCGCGTTGTTTATGAGTTTTCGCAAGCGTTATATCACTAGTAACTTACCACTTTGTGAAAGAGAATTGTAAACTCCTAAAGATGGTTCACCTGTTGCAGGAAACGTATTGAATCCCTCTGACAGCGATGATGAGTCTGAATATCCTGGAGACATATTAACTCCTGAGTCGATGAAATTCACCGAGGAGGTAGTGACTGAAGACGTAGGCGTTGGCAAAGTACTTTCATCGTTTGCAAAAGAATCATCGCCAACTGGCGAAGATAAGGTATAGACGGGGATCTCGTCTGCTGCATCTTCAGGACCTGTCTCTTCAGATGCGTCGTTTAACTGTGAACCTTCCACGTTTACCACTTGTGGCTCGCCACCACTTGGTAAAGACGGTTCTGCAAGGTCATCTAAGATGGCTGGAGTTTTAGGTCCTTCAGCGAATCCTTCAAGTTCTGCCTGTGAATCTTTAACTTGTGTTGCATCATTGTCTTCTATTGCCTCTTTGCTAGGACCACCTGCACCAGAAGCGCTGTCTATTTCATTAAAAGCTTCTCCAGGTCTCGCATCTTTGTTTGTAGCACTCTGATCAGGGATTTCCACTGAAACTGTTTCTTTCGAATCCTTGGAATCAGGCTGGTCGATCAGCTTGCTGTCGTCCAAAACAGTAGGTCCCGTCTTTGGCTTGGGGCCTTCTGTTGAACCTGGTGCGAATGATTCATCGCTTTGGTTTCCCATAATTCGACTTCCTTCAACATTTACCACTGTCTGTCGATCGATGTTGCCTTCTGAAACTGGTTTCTTCGATGCATCTAAAGAATCTGCACTTTCTTGAATAAGGGGTCTGTTTTCACCTTCTGTCCCTTGATTTCCCTCAGTGCTTTCTATTTCATTTTGATCAAGGCTTTGTACCGAGTTGTTTTCCCATTCACCTTGTTTGGGCTTCTCGGATGCTTGTCCTTCACCGCTAGCTCCCTGAGATATTTTGTTATCAGCTGTTGTTTTTCCCTCATTGTTGTCTTTGGTTTTAGCGGAAGGCTCTTCTCCACTACCCGATACTTTCTCCTCCTCCTCCTCCGCCTCTTCCTCTCTCTCTGTGCCATCTTGAGCCGCACTTTCACCAGTGACTAATTTTTGTGGCTCCTCTGCCAAAGATTTAGACGCCTCCTTGTCATTCTGGCTTTCTTCGTCTTCCAGCGTCGAATTCATATCTGAACTCTTGCGCTCTTCTGATAGTGATTCTGCTGAAAGCCTTGATGGCTCGCTCTGAGTGTCATTTTCATGTATTTTCTGGTGTTGCTCTGCGGGATTATTATCGAGTTTATCTCCTGAACGATTTGTCTCAGATTCGACATTTTTCGATTGGTTATCGTGGACGGGTATCTGTTCCTCTTGCTTCTCGTCGGATCGACTATCCTTGGTCCGATCTCTTTCTCTAGTATTTTCTGTTTGGAATGATTGTGCAGCGATTTCCTCGAGAGTACCATTTGACTCTCTCGGCTTCTCAGAGGCATCATATTCTTGGCTCTCCAACGGCTCATAGATCTCATGCTCTGGAAACGTCTCATTTCGCCTATCCGCTGTTGTTGTCTCGTCAGTCTTGGGGACTACGTTTGTTGCGGCAGCATCGGTCTGTAAGGGAATGTAGAGAGAAAGATTAATTCCACTAGAGATTTTGAAGTGTAAACATTTCATTTCTTATCTTGTCGTATCACTTTTCCCTCTTTTCACAGCAGTTACGTAGATTTTTAAGACATCCATTATTCACTTGACATTGGAAAATGTGTTTTAAGGGCCTCATACGGCTCAAAGCACATCTCAAATTGATCTGGGAAGAAACTGTGCATGGCTGCGGGGATTTGGGATAATTCTCGAAAGTTATGCAAGCCCTTGACTGCGTCGCGGGCTTGCATAACTGTGTAATAACTGTCTCGAATTCTCCCAAACCCCCGCATGTTTAGATGAGGCTATGCAAACACGGAAAAAGTCCTCTATTGCTTAAATAGAATTAAGATATTTACTGCTGCTCCTGCACCAGTTCCAGATGAAGCACTTCCCATCTCATCACCACTCGCTGCGTCAAGGGCATGGTGTAAGAGAGCTTCAATTTCAGTCAACGAGGCATTCTTTTTCAGAGAATCTGTTTGAATCGTTGACGACGTGGATAACAAATCTTGCAAGGCAGGACTATCAATAGTAGAATACTTTGGTTCCACTGGGACTCCATTTCTAACGTCTCCTCCTTTATCAGCGTTGCCTGCAGTAGCAAAGGAGTGAATTTTACTGTGCTGGCTTATCGATGACCATTCCCTTGTCAGATCATTACTTACCAGCCGAAGTGACATGAATTTCCATCTGCGACTTTTTTGGCGTCAAGCTGCTTCCCAGCTTCATGAGATGCTGGCCAAGATTGGCCAATAAAACCGGGAGAGACTGTTTTTTCGTTGCTTGGGTGTCTTTGATTTGCACGTGCAGTTTGAGCTTGCCAGGCAAGCCGACAGGGGCATGGGTGATATCACTTCTTTTGTTGCTATGGTGATGAACCACGTCTTTGTGATGCTGTTGAAATTGTTGCTTGTGTGGATGGTGATGTTGATGGAGGGGATTTTTATAGAGATGATGGTGAAAATGTTTCTTATGGAAACGATGGTGTCCATGGGGATGATGTTTGAATGGGTTGTGGTAATGGTGATAATTGATGTGGTGGTGGAGGTGGTGATGGTGATGGTGGTGATGATGAAAAATCTTTTGTTGTAACTTTTTCTTGAGGTAAACCGCCTTTCCTTTAGCACCTGGGAAAAATGGCATTGTCAGGCATTAATTCATGTGAAAAAGGACGCTGGTGTACAATCTCGCTTTACTTAAACTTATTAATTTAATTTATCGATATTTAATTCCTACATACTATCCCAAAACTACCTATTTCTTCATAAATATGGCTAATTATAAACCCAAAGAGCGTAAAGACAACAATGTTGGCAGGGCCACTGACTCTAGTGTCGATTAAAATCAAGAAGATAGTGTCAGGAAGTTCTTCAAGACAATTTTTTTAAAAAGCCATCTTTATCTTGTAAACTGTAATAATATTCTTTGAAGATGAACTTTGTGTTCGACGTTGGCAAGTACTATCAGCCGACTTGGGATTAATCACCTAAGGTTAAAATTAAGGGGGAAAGCTAAATTAACTTCCCAATTTTCTTTCAAGTTATCATTAAAGATAATAATGATCTAGATTCCTTCTCGTGCCAGCCAAGCCAGCTAAGGGTCGAGTTAGATAGTTTGTTTAACGTGGTCACTAGTAAACATATACACCGTCGCTGACATCGATGATTTCACGTCAAACACCGTACCTTTTCCACCGCCACTACCGCTAGAAACCATAGCGCAAAACACCAGGAGAAATGCGAGAGCCACTTTCATTTTACCGGCGCTTCAATCCTTTTTTTTAAGTCTGACTGTTCTCCCGTCAGCCTTTAGAATTGTTCGCCCATTCGCTTATCACGTTGGCATTTCTTGTACTCCTTTAGAAATGCATTCAAAACTTGTGATTTAGTTAAATCGTTGACTGGTGTATATTGAAAAACAACAACAGGTAAGACGAACTATATCCAAAACAAGAGAAAAACTTCAGGGTTTTTCAACTGGTAACCACGTTTTATAATGAACTGTCTATAATTCAACCAGATATTTTTCCGGAGCTGAGTTGTTATAAAAAGGGTCTCTTTTTATGCTGTTACTAAACGACCTGACTAATTTAGAAATTTAGCTTGGAATGAAAGCTAATTCTACTGATAAAGATTAATCAGTTATATCGCAATTGCTCTTCTTACCCTCAGGCGGATTAAATAATTTTCGCTTTCTTGGAAAATCTTCGTTGAAGCAACCAAAGAGTTTCCGATTTACTGTCTAATCAGAAAACTACTACGTCAGCATGACAACCACAGGTTACGTCACAATACTTAGCAACATCGTTGGCGAAAAAACCGTGGGCTCAGCTGATCAAGTCCGTAAAGAAACATTTCTAAGTCGTTTAAATCAGTGCAGTTGGGCACATCGAACCCCGAGGTAGAAAACCCAAGCCAAGGTCACGCAAGTTTCAATCAGCCAGACAAAAAATAGCATTTTTCAGTGACAACTTCCACGAGAAAACATATGCTGAAACAGTTTGCGAGCCAGCAGCATTTGCGCTGGGGAACAGATAAAATGAGGAACAGACTCGTTGGGTGCCCCTGGAGTGCGTTTTTCATCTATCGATATTCACGAATATTGTGAGCATTTGACCATACAGTGCTACCAGACAAAAGTGGTCTGTAAAGAAAGTGCTTGCTGAAGTAGTAAAAATATTTTCATACAGCAACAGGGATAAACAAATTCCTGAGTTAGAAATGAGATACAGGGCAGGATAAAACATGAATGCTCTCTGCTCTCCTGCGAAGCGGTACGCACGAATATGTGTCGAAGTGTGCCGAAGTGTGCCTTGGCAAACTTTCAATCCAGGGTCATTTGGCACTTAATTTTTCTTACTGCTATTTCTAGAGAACCATCTTTCTTCTTTACCTATTCAAGGTTATTTACTAGTCGTGCTATTTCTTTATTTTCATCGGTAATCTAGACCGATTCCAATGGGATAAAAATAAACAAGTTCCTTGCTATGATATGAATCTTCAATATTATGTTGAGGCAATGCATTTCAGATGAGCTGATATCACGAAATGATCCATTTCGTTTAAAAAAACAGTTTTTTACCTTTGTACTGATGTACATCTACATTCCTTACTTATATTGATTCACTAATCTTAACAAGCACGTGGCGATGGTATTAATGATATTGTCATCATTTCTTTTACAAAGAGAATTCCTCTACAAACAGGACGTTCCTAACATTCAAGTTGCTTTGCTAGTAAAAATAATATAAGAAATATTTTCGGACCGGCTTGACCAGTTAGCTGAAAGCAGCCGTAGTCGGTTTCTGACGCAGGCACAAAATTAAAATGGCGCGAACCAGTGCGGCAACTGTTGAAGCCGAGGCAAGAGCCAACCTCCAACAAGGAGAGCCCAGACATCTTGTCGACAAATATTGCGATTTATCAAAAATATTATCACTAGCATACATAGCTAACGAAAAGCAAATAAACAACCATCGTTTACCAACGTTAAATGTTATCGATCTATTGTTCTTGAGTGTTCCGTTTTCTGCGAGTTTACAATTTTTCAGTCCACCGTTTTCGATTTCTGCCGTTTTCTTATGATAAAAGCGAATCGACCGAAACGAATAGAGATCAATAAAAAGAACTAAAATTTTATAGATAACGCTCCAAACTGGTTTAGGCCATTCAGACTAGAAACACAACGACAGTCCATTGTTTATTAGTTTTTCCATTCGCTCTCTGTGTTTTTGATAGCATTCCATAATATCCTCAAATTTTTCATGGCTGGATTTCCTGTGCTATATGCCCCATGGTTTCAAGCCAAGTTGTCAATAAATGTAAACCTGGGGGAAAATCCCTCTCCCGTGGTCAAATGTTATCAAGTAAGGTTACAAAATGGCCATTTTTGCTAGCCAATAAGGCGGCCGATAAAAATGAAAATAAACAATCCCTCAAGGAATGTTGGACTATAGTTTGTTCATAATAAATCGGCCATGCACGTTTCCGTTTCGTAAACGGTCGATGCCATTTTTTCGAATTTTTTTGGGCTATCATCAAATTGTTCGTCAATGACCAGAATCGAACCCTGAACCTCTGACATGCTAACATCCCTAATTCACTACTACACTACCAGGCCAATCCTCATAAAAGATTACTTTCTTAGACTATAACCAGTTTTGAGCTAGTCCAGGCCTAAATTAGGGCAGATATAGAATCGTCCATTCCGAAAAGCTTGGTTACTAATTATGGCATCGACCGTTAAAAATGGCACCGAAACGGAAACCAGCATCGACAATATCAACAGTACGTTTCGAGTACGTTGACCTTTGTTCTTATCCGGGTCCAACATTCATAACGAAGAATAATACAGATAGAGGCAGCGCTAATCTTACTGACTATTATTCCCAGCCAGTGCGGTAATTCCCGTAAAGTGCAAATTTTGAGCTGGCTCACGTAAAACGGGTACAGTTTTTGCTACAATTGATACATTTGTTTTAGAATGCTTGCAGTCTCTCTTTTGCTCTAAAACCCAGGAAAAAAACTCAAAATAGTCCAAATATAAATAGGGAACGAGCGCTGGCAATCGCAATGTCGCTCTCTGTTCAAGTTCGCTACTAGAAACAGCTCAAGCAATCCAAAAACTATGCCATACATGTCTTGGATTGTATAAGCTGAAATTTTATGTACATTGGGAAAAGCAATCCTTTTTCTTAATTGCAAACTATTTGAAATATTTAGAGAAATAAGAAATATTGAAGATTTAATTTTCAGGTAGTTTTAAAATTAGAATTTGAAGTTTAAAGTTAGTTGGTGGGAGCCGAAACGGCCGCTACCAACGTGGGATGCTAGCTCGGGGCTCAACTGTAGGCGTTCTAAAAATAAATTTCTCTCTTTTACCCTTCTTCAAATCTCTTAAATTTTCATACAAATTCAGATGTACTACTTAGACCTTCTTTGGTTCCAAGACTTTAATCTCATTGCGTTGTCAAATATTTAGATTCTGACTTAGCTACTGATTCTGTAGCCTGCGAATACAGCTGGTCCTCTTTGCTCCCGGTCCGAGGGGCGTTTCGCAAGAGCGAAGAGGACGGCTGAATTCGCAGGTTACAGATTCTGAAATGAAAGACGACACGAAACACCTCACACTAGTCAGTCTAGTCAGTCTAGGTCAGTGTTTGACTAAAATAACAGTGTTATGCAATAACTGTGTTACCATCCGTCAGTCTATCGACTAAAGATTCACATGGTGTGTTGATTTACACCGTACTGTGTGGTTGTAGAGAGTGATCCTTGATTTGCAATCGCTAGCATATGAAAACAGGAGCTGGGTGTGGATCTGAGTAACATGTAATATGCGTACAACATGATAATTGCTGTACAACCCCGAGCCGGAGCATGCAAACATGCACAGTCAACACGGAAAATTGCGAAATCGTAAACAACATTCCCGCGACGTTAAATGGGTCCAAGTCAGCCTCCGCCACTTTCGATGCCATCAAAATTATTGAGTTGTATTGCTGTAAGTTATGTTACTGGGAGCGTCTAAATTACCTTAAGCAAGTTTCTCAGTGATCTCTTTCGTTTCGACACGCTCAGCGTAAAATATAACATTGAAACTCTCGCAAGTAAGCAATAACAAAGCGCGTGGCCGACTGGGGCACTTTAACTGTTTAGGAGTCAAAAGAATTTGCTAAAATTCAGTAAAAGTGATTTTCTTCATACAAGTGTGGCGTACAGTGTAGATTAAAACAGATTTTAATACTGACGGACAAATCGAACTGATTAGGTTGCCGGTACAAGGTTTGCCAAAGCCGATCCCACTTTGTAAACTGAGGCCTTTTCCTTTTTTTTCCAATATAAATATTTATTTTATGTAATCTTGCGCCATCCCTAGCTCCCCTACCCAATGACAACTTGACAGCAACCGGCAGTAAACTCGCTCCGCCAATACTCTTGACACTCTTTTACTTTTCCAAAATTGTCGTGATTAGAAAAACAAAAAAAATTCAGGCATCACCTCGTGGGCCCTTATACTGGACCGGTATGGATTTACTAAAAAAAACGCGGCGTCATCACGGTTTACGCAAGATCCGCGCTTAAAATACAAAGCCTGAAACAATATTATCTCTCGTGGGTGGATGAAAGCTGTTTTTCGTACAAACAAGAATGTTTAAAAATATTAGGTGAGAAGGTTAATTGGTATTGGAGGTTTTTAAAGCAATATCCCAAGAAATTCAAAATGAAAAGTGGATAAATCAATAAAAACTAATAAAATCTTTTGTCCAGCGTAGCCAGTAGACATTCCCGCTACAGCTAAATCACACGTACGTGTAAACACATGTACAATATCTTTTGAAACGACTGCAACGGATACGCTCTGTTCGTTTTGTACGCTTTTGACACTTCATATGGAACAAGAGCGAGGTTTCTTTCACATAGTTCGGACTACAGATCGATACAAATTTCAGAAAGGCTGAATAATAAGCCCCTGGAGGGGACTCCCTCAAATGAGTTTTTGACCCCTCAGTCCTGAACAGGGTATATAATTCAAGCGAGTCTCTCCTAAACAGGGGTCAAATACCCGCCCCCCCTCCCGGATGATAAGCCAAGTTGTTCCAGCTCAGCCACCCACCTCAATGACGTTGCAAAAGTCATAAAATTCTCTTTAGTTTGCTTGCGTCATTACGAAATCGTTTCGTAATATGCAAGAGTGGGCCGAATAATAACAAACTAAGATATTTCAGTTCTTATCAGATGTTTTGAACACAGGGACAATCTTATTTACCATTTTATTGTCCGTCAAGTCAGATACGGGGCTGCAAAATCACATTCCAATCTTCAGAACTGAATTCAGAAGAATAGTTTACATTCAGAAGAAAAGTTTACATTTCTCAATTAGCAAATATTTTGTAACTATACTTTGCAAGTTAATTAGCTCATAAATGCCAAAGCAGCGAGAATCTTTCTTTAATTACTCCAGGTATCGTGTTTAATGGGAAGAAACTCGTATAGTTTCAGAATGTTTCTATACGCTTATAACAATAAAAAATTGTTTTGTTTTTAGTGTGTGAATTTGCATGCGGAATAACTTCATCCATCACGAATTTGCATGCGGAATAACTTCATCCATCACGCAAGTCAAGGAAGCGGCACAAATCAAGTTAACCGGGCCTTCAGTAAATCAAAGAATGGTTTATAGAGAGAACGATTCATGTGGGGACATAAGTTTATTTCCTCTAATTAAATAGAGGCCCTCTTTTAAAATTTCTGCTGAGTTGGAATTCTGTTCACGAACAAAGCCACTGGCCATGAGCCAATCAGCGTTCGTCGCCAGTGGTCATGGCTGAACAGACAAGTACAAAACATTTCGTACAACGCGACAGAAGTCAGAAAGCATTTTTAATACTCGAATAGTGGCGATCGTTTTAATGTTAAAAATCATTTTTTACACCATTACAGACATGCTTTGCCGGAAACATATTTTACTACTGTGTTTGAATTTATCTTTCTGCTTTCTTGCACTTTCGCACGAACTTCCAAAGCAGGGGCACGATCATTATAGTTTTAGAGTTCTACAAGAAGAAGTTAATGGCGACTCTCTTATGCCTGATGATGTCGACAGACTTCTGTCCAAGCTTCATTTTTGGAACTGTTCTGATGTAAATGAAAGCAACGATTACCGAAAGGTAGGGCCTGGTTTCTGCTAGAATTAGTTTCTGACCTTGCGGCACGCGGATGATAAAGAGCTTCGGTACATCAGATAGTGGCCTAACAAATGTCAGATCATCGCTGCAGAAACATTTCTCTGTTAGAAAGCGCTAACTGTCAGTTGAAATGAAACATGCGGCAAAAATCTGGTAGCTACGAAAAGCTATGATTCTTGAAGATCACGGCATGTTGAACACGACAACGTAACATGAAGACTCTCACCGAGCACTTCGAGTATAAAATCGGGTGATAAAGCACGCGGTCTCTTTTGTGTTTCTGCTTACTGATTTTTGTTCTCTATTTCAGTGCCTTTCGCCATCAGATCTCTACAGTTTTGCTGGATCGTCACCGTCAAACAAGCTAAATTCTACGGAATTCACGCAAGTGAGCCCTCTGATTGTTTATTGCCTCTTGCCAGCGCCTGAAAAGAACGCTGGTCGATGTGAAGTTTCTCCCAAGAACCACAGCGAACTTTTCAACTCGTTCGCAAGGAATTTCAGTCAACACGGCGAACAGGGAAACATTACGCTTGACTCTTTGGACCACATACTCGAAGAGGTCAACAGAACTATTGGAAAATTTTTGACACGAAAGAAGGTAGGAGCAACAACGTGTTTATAATTTAGTGAATTGCACGTGGATTAGTTCCCTTGTGGCAAATTCTTGTTTGAACTCATTTATTCGAGAATGTTTTTTAATGAACACTCGGTTAGCTGACTCTGGTCATATGACCTTATAGGTATTGGGCTAAGATAATGTTATATAATCTTTTTTTTCTACATCGAGGTAAGCTTTCAATTCATGAAATCGCCAATATGTAAAAGTGTTAAATTTCTGTCGGTTTCCATGCAAGCTTTAATTAAGCCTAATTATCTGGTAAGACTTATTTAAGCTTCCAGTGTACATCCAATTTGTTTGTGGCATCAACAGTTGCAACAAAAAGGCTCTAAATAATTGGGTCAAAGTTCTTTTGAAAGTCATTTTAATTCCATGAGGCCGTTTCTCGATCAGTGTTTAACAAAAGTTAATTATCATAAATTATTTTCGCTGTTTTGTCTGCATGCATGCAGTTGCCTAGGGGAGTGTAAAAATAAACAGTAAGCATGGTGCGTGAGTTATGCACTGATCAATTCAAGGCGATTAACACTTTTGACGTTTTTTTGGCATCTTCGTAATTGTCTTGCCCTTATGCTCGAGCCTCCTAGCTAGACGAGCAAAGTGCATCCTCTTGGGGCCAACTTCTTTAAACTAATATGTTTAAATAAAAAAAAAAATGAAACTTCAGCCTCACAGTCTCTAACTCACATTTGCACCCTGGAACAAAAATTGTATTCAAATGCCTCACATAATGGTCTTTTAGTAGGTAGGTAGGCACATGTAGGTAGGTTGGTAGGTAGGTAGGTAGGTAGGTTGCCTTTATTTATACACGATATGTATGAAAGCTGGATGCTTGTGGGGACATGTGCGATACATTGCTTAGATATTATTCATGATCAGATTGCTATAATATCAGTGATGTCACCAGAAAACTATTGCCTGGTTAAACAAATAGCTATTTTGTTTAACTTATTGGTAATTTAAATAACAAAAAAAAAATGTTTGGAGACAAATATCTTCGCCATACTCCCGAAACATACACACATCTTATAGCAGGGTATGACAAAAAGGCTGTCTGAATGACAAGCTGAAGTTTTAAATTCCACCTCACCCAGTATAGATGATTGTTAGAAGGTTTAAATTTTTTCATTGAGGTCTTAGAATCTCTTTAGCAGTGCAGGCTAATCTAATTTAAAATCTGTACATGTGGATCAATAATCAATTATATGTACCGTAAATTAGAAAAATTGGTTGGGCCTTTGTATTTTGATAATAATAGTAATAATTATAATAACGCGATATTTAGAGAGGGTGGCCACATCAGCCTCAGCTGGTTCTCATGCGGGTCCTCTATCGAGGTCGAATTGGAATTTAGAAATATTGGTTTTGAGGAGGGAGGAAAACCAGAGAACCTGGAGAAAAACCCTCAGAGCGAGGAGAGAACCAACAACAAACTCAACCCACATATGGCACCAGGCCAGCATTGAACCCAGGCGGTATTGGTGGTAGTCAAGCACTCTAACCACTGTGCAAGTTCCCTTGCTACCAGAATCGAATGATGAGACTGTAAACCATGATCTAAGGCAAATTTATCAAAACTCAAAAATTGTCATAACTTTTCTGAAGTTAGAATAAAGCAAGTTGTACAGACTGGAGTACATGTTCTCACTGGGAGGAAACTTCGCTCACTTTCAAAGGCTTCAGTTGCAATGACTTTTGAGCTGTTGCATGGTGTGAGATATTGCACTGACTTTCCAACTGCATTTTGCCATGGCTTCGCAAACTCAAAGAGTGAATGCACAATGATTCTCGGAAACCTGAGCCCTGTAAATACCAAAACCCCTGCGACTTACCAGGCCGCCCTGCAGCAACAAGAGCCGCCATGAAGACCACTGCTTGCATTGTCTCGATTTTAACTTTGCCTAAATTACATTCAGCCACATTTATATATACCAGAGAAATCATGATGCCATGTCCAAACTTTGGCTCCTTCTGTGGGTGCTGGATACAGATGACGTAAAACAAGAAACATGACGAGAAACAATTCTGCCCCAAACTATAAAGAATCCTGAACAAACGTAAACCAAATGAACGTGACTACTGACATTTGCATACAGTACACAGAAAGACCCCAAACTTTGTTCATGGTTCACCTTGTTGTCCATGGTTCAAAAGGAACATTTTATGATGTCATTTCTACGGTCTATAACAGTGCAGACAATAGAAATGACATTAAGATGTCATTTCTATGGTCTATAACAGTGCAGCCCATGGAAAAGTGTAGTAGATTTGTTAAGACATATTTTGTGTTCTTTTTTGTAGTGTTTTTCTGCTGAAAGCATTTTTGAAGAAATTGAAGAACAAGAGGAAGGACATCATGAGGACGAAGAACATCATCATGAAGAAGGGGAACATCACGATGAAGAGCAAAAAGTTCTCCATCAAGAAGACTTTGAAAAGGCTTGTGCCAGCATCATACTACATCTGGTACAAGGATTCTGTATTGAAGAAGCACACGGGCACAATGAGACAGGATCTTCTCTACCTTCAAAGGAATTCTTTATCAAGGATCTTTTCAAGCAAAAGGAACATCTATCTGAAGAAGACTTGGAGGAGATCATGGAAATTCTTGGCATCGGCAAGTCCTCCGGATCGTCGAAAGAAGATGACAATCATAACCATAGGCACAGAAGGTCGGCAGAATCATCTGTGCTGCCTCAACAACGATCAGGGGCACCTCATAGTGTTCAGCGGCGTGCAGCCGGTGATGATGATCATGCTCACACTAAAACCAATGGTGTAAGTGGCAGTGCGAGTCACACCAGAGATGTTAAGATTTCATATGTACTATAGGCAAATTGCTATTAATACACCAACAGAATCCTTATTTGTCATTCAGACTTTGTTATCTTAGTTATCTTGTGGGCATAGCACATGTATGCATAGTACATTGTTTTGCCACAAGGAAGAGATAGTCAAGTGCTCAATGTACCATCTGTTGACATTCAATTTTGATGCTACAATTTTGATGCTACAAATACCATGTACAGGACATTATAGTATAAGGTAAGCCTTGTGCCAAGTTGCCCATACTGCCAGAGCTTATCCCGGTTTCTGTAGCATTAAGCAACAAGGAATATTTCTACTCCCCCCTGGATGGGATGCTGTGCTAGTCCATTGCAGGGTTATCCCCCAGCATTATTTTCATCGGAACCCATTTATACACCTGAGTGGAGAGAGGCACAAAGAGAGTAGGCCCGAAGTGCTTTGCTCAAGAACACAACGCGGTGACCCAGCCAGGGCTCGAAGTCGGGCTGTTCACTAACCATTAGGTTAACGCGTCTCCCCAAAGAATAAAATAGAATGTAAAGAGTGTATTTTGTTATGAAAAAGGCAACACTTGCATTACAATATTTTAATATTCTTTATAATATTTTCAGTGTTACTCACTGGATGACATGTTGACAATTTTTGGCATTGACCACTCTGTTGGTGCAGATGCATTTGATTTCAAGGAACTTTGCCCTGCATTTATTCAACAATCAAAAAGTGGAGCTTGCAAGGAACCAAATGAAACAAAACCTGCCTCAGATGAGGACATGGGAAAAGGTAAGTTGTCAATAAAGCATAAAAATGAAATTGTTCTCAGTGGATTCCAAACATTAGGCATGGCATGTACTCACGCAGTCGAGCCTATTGGGAAATTTTTCTGGTACATTACTCCAGTTTCTTTAGCATAAAGCAATTAGGAATTTTTGTACTCCCCTCTAAATAGGATGGTAGTCTATCTTGAGAATAGCCTGGCATTTAATTCACTAGTACCCAGGGGTTTCAATAAAAACCGGTTACTGGCAGTCTACTGCCGCTTATAAGGCTTCTCATCACCATCTTTGTGATACCCAGAGTGCTGGAAATTGCTTCCAGGTTTCAAAATTTTCTAGGTGGCATGCCCCAAGACTCCCCTTGAGGAAAAGAGGGCTTACACCCCCTTTTGTCGCCACAAACACCAATTATCCTATCGGTATCCAGAGTGCAAAATTTTGCACTGACAGTGCTTTATCGAGGAGCTCTGTAATATGACGTTTGACCCAACTGCAGTTTTGTCTGATCAAAATGTTGACTTAATCAGACACATGTCCTTTCACAGGAAAAAAAGTTTTGCAGCCCTGGTAAAGTGTGAAGAGGGACATCATGAGGCAGAGTAATGTTAGCCAAAGAACACATTCAACACATTCAAATCCAAATCACTATTCAAAAGATTGACACTGCAGAAAAATGAGAGAGCATCAACATTTTGACAATTTTTAAGGAAACCCCTGAATTTTCAAGGTTAAGATTTATACCAGAGGTAGATTGTTTTATGTTCATTTACCTCTCAGTTTCCACCTTTATAATTTTGCTTCCAATTTGTGCAATAAGCTCATACGTTTGCACGTTTGGACTAAAATTATGCCATCAATGTATCATGGTCTCCCTTGCTGATGATGACCACCTAAGGTGTGTTTTTCCGTGATGTCACTAGATCTGGAGTCCTGCACACTAACCACTGGGCTAGGACGTGGCTCCTTGCTTTGCATGAAGGAGTTCAGGGTTGTCAATAAGATTTGAAGTATGCATAGATATTTTGAAAGTAGACGGCAAAGGGGGCCCTTTTTTCGAGTGTTTTTGTAATGACCTCCTTTTTCCCGCTTATCTCCGCCAAATTTTAACCGGCAAAAACGTTTAAGTAGCCGGCGATATCGCCGGTCGCCTGCGCTTATTGACAACCCTGGGAGTTATCCCATGATAATTAATATTATGATCGTTTGTTGTATCGACAGTTTGGGGTTATGGTTTCCTTGCTGTAACCATCATCAGTATCACCTCTCTTGTGGGTGTTGCCACTATTCCATTTGTTGGAAAAAAAATGTACAAGAAAATCCTGGCCACCTTGGTTGCACTTGCTGTCGGAACACTTGCTGGAGACAGTTTACTTCATCTCTTACCTCATGTAAGAAACGTTTGGCAATAAATAATTACTACGTAATGTACATTATATCTATTAGATATTTATAGTTAAGTAACTTAAAGTTGAGTCCAACCCATCTTTACATCAGTGGCTCTACCAAACACGCTCCGTGCTTTTGGAAATGTGTATATCCCCCTCATATTCCTGGAGGTGGATTGTCAATGACCAAAACTGTACACAAATGTACATGTATAATGCTTATTTTAGAATTTTCAGATGGGTTGGGGGATAGGAAAAAAATCCCTTCAATCAAAACATGTAGGTGATGTGTGAATATTACATTTGTGTGGAAAGATTTTTTTCCTTTTTTTAATGTGAAGTCTCTTCTGAAGGGAAAATCTGACCTCTTTAAACTTATAATGGATATTAAATTTATTTTCGTACTTGTAACTATTGCATATTAATATTTTTCCCATCTCGAACACTTTTATTTGTTTTTTCTACAGGCATTTGGTCTTCATGGGCATGAAGAAGAAGGTGCGGAACATGATACTCATAAAGAAGATAATGGTTTCGTTTGGAAGGCATTGGTTGTACTGGCATCTATTTATGGATTCTTCCTGTTTGAGACAATGATGCATTTGTGTTTGAAGAGCAAGATTGGTGAACATGGTGGTCACAGTCACATTGATGTCGAGGTCAGTACACCGGTCCTAAACAAACAAATGCAGCCAGAACAGTCACCAAACAGCCAGGGCATGAAATTGACTTTTTTTTCAAGGGGCCATCTGGCTCCCAAATTTTCCAAAGTGGTCACCAAGACCAAAAAGTTAGGAGCTATTTTTTCAAGGAAAAGTATGGAATGTTACGAGCCCGCAATATGCGTTGTTAGCAAAAGGGACATTTCATTTCACAATATGCAACGTAACATTTGGAAAATCCAAGATGGCATTCATGACGGTCATTTTGCTTAACAGACGTCCTTGTTCGCACCGATTCGTCTACCTTACAGCTTTATTTAGTTGAAAAATACATCAAGGTAAGATATACAAAGCCCAAAGAGTTCTGGTCACCAACTTGGTGACTAATTTTTCAATCTTGGTCGCCAGCACAGTAATGTTAGTTGCATTGGTGACGGTATTAAGCGCAATTTTGTGCCCTAGAGACACTGTCGCCTAATGGTAAGTATGCAGTTACACTATCCAGTCAGAGTAAAGTTCGTACAATGTAGCTTGTAGCCTGCATAACTGGCGGGAATGGTTTGTTTGAGCGACAGAGCATGCACCGAGAAGAGAACAACAAATCCCAGGAAGAATGGAGACGATTCCTTGTGGCTTCGCTGATTAATTCGTGCTCGAAATCCCACCATCTACATCGCTAACCCAAGAAGTCATTCCAGAAACGAAACACTATTTCTTTTTTGAAATAGCTTCTTGTTGTTTTAGTATTATAATTCTTCCTAAACATTAACTAAATTGTTTTGACGCTTCCTTCATTTTAAGGATAATTTGTTTCATTGCAAAAAGTGACTCAAATGTGGTTTTAATGCACTTTGTTGTTCAACATAACTTACGTTCAACTAAACAGATGAAAATTTAATGTTCTTGACTGGTGGCTGTTTTTAATTTTTAATTCTTGGCATTCCCACCATTTTAGGCAAGGCACACCCATAATAACAAAAGATTATCCTGCTGGTAGGAATATTCAGGAAACCAACATCAATTATTATGCTATTCGTCTATATTAAATTTTTGTTTAACATGACAAAAGATTTCTATTCATGTCCTTTTAGTTTTAATAAATCAGTGAAGCAGTGCTAAATTCCCTGATTTAATTTTTTCAGTTATTTCTTAATAATGTAATAACTCAGCTCAAATTTAGGATGTTAGTGACTTGCACGCTAAAAAGGGAGAAATTAACACAAACTGATTTATTGATGTTTCACTGTAGGTTATGTGGTCTATTTCTGAAACGTTTTTCTTGTGCATACAATCAACACCTTTCCTTTCAATCTAATCATCTACCAGTTTGCAAGCTTACTATGAGTGGTGAAATTATGATATCTCTTCTTTGCTTTCTGAGTTATGATCAGTTTTCAGTGTGAAGACTTTCAGTTGAATTGTTGTATGCATGCCTTATAGCCTAACTTTATTTCTAAAGTGCTTCCAATCAGAAATTTCTTTGTAGTCTTGCATGGAAGACAAAGGGCATTCAGTGTGTGACAACATTAAGTAGGTGTAACTTCTTTTGTGTGTGTGTGTGTGCTTATTTGTACATGCATCAGTCAACAAGAGTTGTTTAATTGTGTAAATTAAGGTGAAATTAACTTTCATTGGTATCATAAATTTGCCAACAAAATCAAAATTCACTGTTAATATTGTTGTTGAACACTTCACTGAACAAATGGAATGTCTTATCTTAAGAGGTTATTGCTTCATCTTATGAATGCGGAACCAGAAACCTGTATTTGTGTGAGTTAATAACTCACTTAGCTCACTGAATGCGAAGTGCAAATAAAATTATGGTTTCAAAACTGCTCAAGCTTAGCTTCAAATAATAGTAAAAGTGATAATTGCATATCAAGACTGTGCTCTAACGGCGCCCGGTCGCCTGAGGCGACTAACATTTGGCCTCGGGCGACTGAAAATATTTTCTTGGTCGCCCGGCCGGGCGACTGGCTGGTGTTGGTTTCTTGATTTACAGTCAAAAAAAAAAAAGAAAATGTTGTTCAATCGGGCGCGCGTTGATATTCAAAGGTCGTTCCACGTGAATTCACGTGTAACATAATCATCGACTTTGATTGTGACAAGCTGCACAGTTTTCGATTTTAAACGCTTTTCCAAATAGTGTAATTTTTCCTTTAAATTAGGATGGCTCGTTAGTTAGTTTTTCAAAAGGAATTGTTACTTCTGCTCTGACAGGCGTAAAGTACAGTCAGCGATTCATAAATCGCTAAATGAACACGGGAGTTGTTCTTTTAAAAGAAAATGTTGTTCAATCGGGCGCGCGTTGATGTTCAAAGGTCGTTCCACGTGAATTCACATGTAGCATAATCCTTGACTTTGAACTTGACTAGCTGCACAGTTTTCGATTTTAACGGCTTTTCCAATAGCATTAAAATTTTTCCTTTAAATTGGGATGGCTCATCAGCTAGTTTTTCAAAAGAAGTTGTTACTTCTGCTCTGATAGACGTAAAGTACGGTCGGCGATTAATAAATCACTGAATAAACACGGGAGTCGCTCTTCTATGCTAATTTAATATTTTAGCCGGCTTTTTACTGCCGTGTCTGCAAGGCAAAAACATAACTTAAGATTGTTTTTCCAGTAAAACACGATGTATAAAAAAGAAAGATACGTTTATTTTTTGTGATTGTTTTAGAAACGGGTATAAACTCTATAAGTCCCGCATTGTCCTTGGTGTCGTGACAAGTTATTACGTATCACGCACTAAAAATAAAATCGACCGAATCCACAAAAAGCTCATTTGTCTTGAACATTTCACCGATAACATAGGAAAGAAAATACTTCTGTTCTGCTCTTAAACGATGACTTTCCAACAAGATGACTAATTCAAAAAAGATAATAGTTTTGGGGCGGCCGCGGGTTTCGTTGCGGAAATTCATGGGACGGGATCTCGCCGGGATCTCGCCACGGGATCTCGGTCATTTGTCGCAAGCGAATTTTCTTTTCAACCTAAATGATTAGTAAAAAGAATAGTTTTCTTATTTTTGACCGAAACATTTTAATAAAAATTACCTAAACAGACCTTAATCTTACTTTTCATTAAAAAAAAAACATGAAAAATTCGGCAGCTTTGCCCTTGTTTCTCATGGCGCGAAAACTTCGATGGGTTTCATATGACAACATGCGGGATTTTTTTCGCACGCTTTGGCTAAAAATTAGCGAGTTCGCTGATCAGCAGAGCAGTATAGCGGCAATGTTTTGTTGAAGAAAAGATGGATGAAGATCTTGCTGCCTTGTTTAAACTCTTGGACTCCCACATAAAGGGGAATAGTGACTCGGAAGACGATCAGCTTAAACGCTTTTTGTGTACCCTGGAAAAAAAGTACGAAAAGCAAAAGGAATTTATTCGCAACCTGGGATGCAATGCCCACGTGGGCCTTAAAGAAGATGAAATGGCAAAAGCATTGATTCCTGAAGATCTTCCTGAGTACACAATTTTGTTTAAAATGTTCATATTTCTAATTCATAAAAGATGATTTACATCGTTGACAGTATTGATCCACCGTAGTTTGTAATTTGTAATTCCAATTTAAACTCTGTCTAAAGAATTTCTAAAGAATTAAGTATACAGAGTTCAAACGAAATAAGCTTACATAATGCTTTGAATTGAACTTCAAGGAGACAGTTTTAGGTTTATCAGATTATCTTTGGTATATGTATACTATTCATTTTTCAAAAAATAGTTTTGCACTGCTTCTGTAAGTGTGAATTAAATAATTATTTGACTATAAGTGATGATAGGTTTTCAGGAGGTCAAAGGATACGATGTTTCATGAATGTAAAAACAACAAATAAATGCACATAGTTCTATTTGACTCGTTACGAAAACAGTTTGTTGAATTTTTAATAATTAACTGACTGATTTATTAATTTGGGCGACCAACTAGGAGGCCCGGGCACCTCAGCTAAAATGTCTGGGAGCCCTTTGGGCTCCCCGAAATTTTGATTTGGGCGACCATCTTTTAGGCCTGGGCACCCAAGCTAAAACGCTTGGGAGCCCCCCTGAAATTTTCCTTAGAGCACAGCCTTGCATATACATTAAATCAGTGAAACTTTCAGGTCATTGTCAGTTTCAAAACAAGGTCATTAATCAAACATTTGAGACTTGATCCAAAAGTTGTGGGTTCCATTTTTTTTATCTTGCCACTTGATAACAAAATTATCCCTATACAATACAATACAATACAATAAAGTTTATTGTGAAAATACACTTAGCTACAGTAATGGCGTGCTTTCACAGACGGGACCGAAGTAGGGGTCTGTGAAAGCACACCAGCTAATTTACAGGTATTCCACAAACACAATAAAATTAAGAGTTAAAAAGCTAAATATGGAACATACTATAATTAAAATTAAATAGAAAAGCGTCATAATTATAAAAATGTTAATCTTTCTTTCCCAAGTTAAAACAATAAATTCCTTGGCTTATTAAGCTACATTGAATATTGTAAACAGCCTAGTTTATTTTGACTGTCTTTCTTCAAACTGCGTAAACACACAAGGGCATGCATTAACTAAGTGATTGATCCCTGTCATGCTCTGAGCTATACCTGTCTGTCTGGTAATGTATTGCTTATCTAAAGCTAGGGAATTGACTGTTGCAAGTATCTTCTCTTGCTCATTGGGAAGGGTCCTGACAAGGCATGTGCTCATGAATTAGATCATAAAAATGTATAAATTGGGTAAGCAAAATTTACGGTTCAACTAACTCAACCGGGGCCACCCACCCTTTTTTAACCAATCACAAGAATAGTTCAGAACAAAAGGATCAATGAAAATTTTTTTATCAGTGGTAAATTTTCTACCCTCATTGTGATTGGTCTGCTTGTGAAAAACTCTGATTCTTTTTTCTGTATTCGTCTTGTGATTGGCTAAAAAATGTTGGGGTCGCTCTGGTTGAGTTAGTTGCAGTAGAAGAGCCACTTGTCCTGAACAAGAGCAAAACCCTGTATAAATGGTTGCAAATGTTTCTACCTTAACTTTCAGATCTGTTAGAAAACTGTTTCTTTCTTTTTGTGTGACAGCTTCCTGGTCCTTCTAGTCGACACATGAGCTTCAAGAAGAATAGAAGATGTTCCAAGTTAGAACACCATGAAGGTGCCCATCCCCTTGGAAATAGCGAAGAAAAACCACACACCGAAAATGGTGGCATTGTTCTGACAAATGTAGTAAGTAAAAAGCCTTGGGATATTGGGGTATGGTGTAAGTTAAGATCTGTTGTCCATGTTCTTAGTCTGGTGCAGTGGCCCATCATTGATGTACACAGAACATAGCTGTATTCTCTGGAGTGTGAAGTAACTAGAAGTATGTTATCATTTGCTCCTTTGTTTTGCTGGCAATTTGCTTCTTTTGTTCCCTACCCTTTTATTCACTCTGGGTATAGAGAGAAACACTGACAGATAAAATGAAAATTTTTACCTGTCAATTTATTGCAATAATTTTAAGGTGATGAGATGGTCACCACCTTCCAAATTTTGGTGGGACAACTTGGTGTGTGTGTATGGGGGTTAAGGCCTAAAATGGCACCTAAATATAAAGTGGTGTATGAATTTAAGGTGGTTCAAGACAGTTTCCAGCACTATCCAAGACTTAGATTCTGATGAGTCATTATAACCACTCTTTATCAGTTGATGCTACAATCATGGTATTAAATGCCGAGTCATTGGTGAACATGTTAATAGGTTACCATAGAAACAATATGACCTGCTAAAAACACCCTTAATTTTAGCTTTAACTGCTAATAACTCAAAAACGAGCTCGGTGACCCCCATTTTTTATTATCGAATTTTGATAAGCATGAGAAGATGCAACTTTATGCAAAGTTTAATAAAATTCTGTGGAGGGGTTTCAGAGCCACCTTAACTTTTGAAACGTGTTCACCAATGATTGGGCAGTTTTTTTATACCATGATTGTAGCGTCAACTGATAAAGAGTGGTTGTAATGACCCATTAAAGTGCTGGAAACTTTTTTGAGACACCTTAAACTAAACGTTTGGGAAAACATGGTTTAAATTGTAAATATAACTTATTGATTAAGTTTTTGACCTTCTTTTTAGACTGAGCAATCAAACACATTTAGTCAAAAATATTAAATAAAATCTTGATTTCTGTCAATCAATTAAAACAAAACTCAAGCTTTTTTGTATATTGTGATTGAGTTGCACACAAAACTGTTAATGATCATGTATACCGATAATAACTTTTCAATTAACATCGTAAAGACTGTTATAAATTATTAGTGTTCAGCAACAACTCGCATAATACATGACGGGGGGTCCAACGGAGCCTCATATTTCAAACCCAAAAAAATAGATGATCCTTAAATTTTAGACCGCAAAAATACCTGGCATCAAAATTTCCTACCCAAAAAAAGTACCGATTGCACCCACCGATTGCAACAAAAATTTCGCTCAGTGATGTGACCCAAAAAATATAACAAATCTCTTGACCCCGAAAAGTACCGAGCGTGTAAATTTTCAACCCCAAAAAAATACGTTGGACCCTCCCCCCATCCTGTATATTGTGAGTACCCCCCTGGACCTAGTACAGTTAATGATCGAGGAAACCTGGACGTCCATATCTTAAACACTTTACGATACTCTTCCCAGGTCCTAAAAGTTTAATGTGTAGTTCTCTCCCCTGGGCCAATATCCATCACTGGTTCAACAGGCTTTCCTACTTTCAGGAAAGACACTGAATTGGCCAAGCTGCACATTCACAGATAACTGAGGTGGCCTACCCCATTCCATATGCCAACTGCTTTTCTGGAGGTTGCTTCACCTACATAATCTGTTGTAATTGTGATTGCTCTTATTTGACAAATAAATGTGCTAGTGATGATGATATCCACCTTTCTTAAGTTTTGGCCCTTCCTATCATTGCAGAGCAATTCTAAGAGCCAGACTTTTCATCAACTGAAAGGGGAAATAATTGAATGTTGTCATGTTATGTTGGCCAATTAAGGACCAGAAACTTCACAAATAGAACTGCCATTATAAACCTGTGAAGTGTGATAACATTTAAATTTTCATTTTCTATTACAAAAGGAAGGTCCAATGAGAAACTATAACTCCAGCCCTTCATGTACATTTCATTCTCACTGTGTCTATGAGCATGTTTCCAGTACAGATACTGAAGGGGGTGAATACGAGGTAATGTAACAAAACTAAGCTTCTTAATACCTATAACAATGTTGGCATCAACCTTGTCAGTAACGTAAATCAATAAATTATACTTTTCTATCCTCTTCTTAATGTTGTGAGATTACTGCACACATTTATTTAAATTGTTGAATTTTTTTATTAAAAATGTGTAAGATCAAATATCAATAATTTATAACAAATTTATTGATAAGTCTTCTTGTGTGAGATACTTAATGTAAAATAAATAAGAGTATAAGTAAAATGAAAAAATTTTTAATTATTTAGTGATTTTAACAATGTTTATACTGAGTATAATCTGCCAAGAAATAATGACTAGACGTTAATACTAAATATAACCAATAACAAACCTTGTTGTACTCTTGAAAATTAGCTGATGTAATTCAAACTGAGGGTGGTAAAGGAATCCCAGTCTACTCTCTTTAAATGGCAAATGGGAAAACTGGTAGATAAAGTATTACAGCTCACTGTACAAATCAATTTTGCCTCCATCTTGAACAGAATGCCAAAAGTGAGCTTGATGGAGTAGTTGTTCAAGATGAAACAACAGTCAAACCAAAGAAAACTCTTAAACAGAGCTTGTCACGTCGCTCTGTCTTTAGTGATGAGGAGGGAACAAAGAAGCCCTTGAAGAAGATATCAGCTGTGGCTTGGATGATTATAATAGGTGACACTCTTCACAACATAAGTGACGGCTTAGCAATTGGTGCAGCTTTCTCTGAAGGTGGATCCTCTGGCGTATCTGGAGGAATAAGTACATCTATTGCTGTGTTTTGCCATGAGCTGCCTCATGAACTTGGTAAGAATGTCAGCTTAGTGAAAATCTTTTATTCATGCTGCAAGTATAATCTGTTTCTCAGGGTTCCAGAATGTACGGTGGGAGTTTTTGAATTCAGTAAGGTATGAAATTCTTGAAGTCAAAGAATGGATTTTGCTACTTACAAAATAGTTCAAAATTGGTTACGATGCAGCAGAGTTAGAGGAGTTGAGTACTCCAGATTTAGAGGACTCTTTTTGCACACTGACTGTGTACCACACAAGACACCTAGTAACTCTTATTGACAGTTCCCTCCCTCCACCAAGGAGTATCAGTGGGTACAAACGATCTTTAAGGCTGACCTGACAAAATGTTTGGGAATAACTTCCTACAATTGACTAAATGAATATTCTTCCAGAGGGTTGGTCAGTAACTCTTGCAAGGTCTCTCATGAATGGCTTGCCATCCTTTGGGAGGACTCTGAAACAAACAACAGGAACAATGTTCCTTCATTGCCGCATCAGCAATAGCAACTGCTACACTAGAGGACCTGTCCAGTAGAACTGCAAGCTTATGAAAGGTGTTACGGTAAAGGCCTCTTCATAATAATTTTGACGGTGCTAGCCTGGTTACCAAGATCTCAGCAGGCTTCTTCGGTAACCGGGCTGAAGTTTCCCAAGGGAAGTTGTAACACCGATAGTCACTTTATGCCACAGAGACTACAGTAAGCTCTAGCAACCAGCCTGTTACCTGGGCGTTAAGCATGCAACTGAAATCATGTTTTGTCTTTGCAGGGGATTTTGCTGTCCTACTTACAGCTGGCATGACTGTGAAGATGGCACTGCTTGCAAACTTGCTGTCAGCTATGTCGTGCTACGTTGGCTTAGCCATTGGTATTCTTGTCGGTCAGCATGCTGATGTTCGGTTCTGGATCTTTGCTATCGCTGCTGGAATGTTCCTTTATGTAGCACTGGTTGACATGGTAAGCAACCTTCTGATTTGCTGTAGTCTTATTCAAGCTCAAAGTTATGCAAATATATGGAACCTTTCAAATTCTCTGTTAATTCTCACATTGCCTGGTTTCAAACCGAAAGGGACTAGGTACTAGTCTGTTCATTATGGGATTAGCAACTATTGATCCACAAAGTCAGAAAGAGCATACCGAGATTTACAAAATCCCAAAGTTCAGTGTTAATCGGGCTAGTTTTGACTGAGATCCAGCCATTTTAAATACGTCAAAATTTCAAAGAAATGTTTGGTAATCCGGATGGTCATACATTTCTTTGTAAATTTTTACGGTTTTAACTGTTTGTATCTTGCTTAATATCGGGTCTATTAACAGCAAACACACTAACTCTCACTTGTAATGTCTCTATCCACCCAGGAGTATAAATGGGTACCAGTAAATTGCTGGGGCAACTTGACAGAATGCTGGAGAGTTGCGATGGACTAGCATCCTATTTAGGGGGTGTAGCAATAATCCTAGCAGCTTCATGCTACAGAAATCAGAGTTACGCGACGGCAGCTATAAGCCAAATGGACTTTCATCAAACATGATAGGGATAGACAACTCTGGGGATAAAAAAATGTGTTTGACTTTAGCCCACTAGTATTCATGCATGTTTTGTTTATTTTCCCCAAGCTGCCGGACTTGATGCACAGTGAGACTTTACACACCGATCCGGGGGTGACATTTCTGTGCCAAAACTTTGGTTTGCTGCTAGGCATGTGTATCATGTTGGTAATAGCATTGTTTGAAGAGGATTTAATGGCTGTTACTTGGTGAGCCGGCTGACAAGAACAAACATTTTGTGTTTAGTGAAGAAACTTGAGTGCTGCATTAGCTTTGTTGAGGCCAGCTAAAAATATTTTTGTTTTGCCCAGGACACCCTTAGTGAGACCAAAAAAAATTAATCGTAAATATTTTATACACTCCTAAACGAAATGACAAGCATCCATGTTGTTTTATATAGAAGTCTCCCCTCCTCACAGTGCCAGCATAGAATTAAATCTTTTAGCAACAACAGAAATAGCATCTTCAAAAAAAACTTGGTGTTAATGAGGTTGTGATTCTATAGTCTTGCTCAACTGGATAGATATAATAATTATGGATTTACTGAGGTGCACAAAAGATATGCCAGAAGCACAGGCTAACCACCCTCTGGTTGTGTGGTTTTGAGCTTTTATGCATATCTTTTTAAACGTAACACGGGCCACCCAACATTTTTCAGCCATCCACAAGATGAGTTCTGAACAAATGAATCAGAGTTCCGTTGATCACTGGACCGATCAGTGTTGGTCGAATCAAGAATCAGAGTTCGAACATCAGCAGACCAATCATAACAGAGGTCAAATTAAGGATGGATGATCATTTTTGATTTCCATGTAATTTTGTGACTGAAACCAATACAACAACCAGCTGCAGATGAGAGGTCCTCAACATGTTGCGATGTTAAATTTGACAAACACTGTGATTGGTCCTCTGGTTAATGCACTCTCTCATTTGGTGGCCCTGGTTGTAATACTAGTAAGAAAGCTGGCATCCTAAGTCCAGTTTCAGAACCTTGTATTGTTTCTTATGAGAGGTTTGACTTTGGTTGACATACAACTGTAATTATTCTTCAATAATTCTCGACAATTAATTTGAATGTTGTAGTGATCAAAACAATGACAATGTGTGATTGCAAATGTCTGAAGTTTGTACAAAGTAGCTACCAGAAGAGAATTGTTAGTTATAGTATTTAAGGGACATTTGCATGACGAGGGGTACTAATTCCTCTTTATATTATTTTAGTATATAGTAATAAAAACAGTTGACTTGAATAAATGAACCACCACTAGCCACCTCCACTTTGGTGAATAGTTGTCAATTATCTGCAATTTGTATTTTGGCCATGAAGCTTTTTTCAAAGTGTAGTGTAGCATGATGAACTCAAGTAGTAGTTATTCCTACAAATGAAATAATTGCATTATGTTCATCATCATATTTACATTTAAAATAGGGTGCTTGATAATTTATGCTTACTTTAATAAGCAAGGATTACCAACGTCAAAACTGACAAAATAACAAATTTTATTTTGCTTTTGGTGAAAAACAACTTGCACGACAAGAGTACTACTCAATAGCCTTCATTTGAGATGCCACACAGTAAGGTTTTATGTACAAACTAACAACTTGGGAACTTCTTTGTACATAATATTCATAATTTCACATGATTGCATTTCTAACATTTCAGTAAACTGACTCGAGAGTTGTCCCTTAGACTAAAGGCAATTGGCCATTTTCTAAACGAGCAGAGGACTGGGTGTGAAGGCCTAAAATCAATTGTATTCGATTGGGTTGAAAACTGAATCCACACGAAAGAGCAACCAAGCTTCAGTCAGATTGTGAAATTTGAGCATGATTTGGGTAAAGGGAAGTGGTTGATGGGTCTTCAAAAATCCCTGAAACAAGAGAGTTTAATTAGTGTGGAATGGAGGGACAGCTGTTCCTCCAAATACAAAGGTGTCTATAAGATTTTCATAAGTGTACACTCAACTTTAATAACCGTACTAATGCTTGAACTCTATTTCAGGTGACAGGCTTAAGTTTTTGTTTCAATTGGTTTTAAATATACGTTCCCAGTACCCTGCTCATTTAGAAAATGGCTAAACAAACATACCAGTTCAAGACCCGGGGGGTATTTGACCCATGTTTGGGTATAGGGGTGCTGCTGGAGGTCCGAAACCCTGACCCTGTTTAGGACAAAGGAAAAAAATTTTTATACCATAGTGCCAATATCTAGTCCTAAAAATGATCTACCCGTAATGTTTGGCTAAATAAATACTGTGAATATTTCTGATTTCGAATATGCTTAAAACTCTATGAAAGTTTTGAAGCCATACTTTGTCTAGGACAACACCTTAATAACCATACCCTGTTCAGTACTGAGGGGTAAAAAACCATACCCTTTCCAGCGTGTATCCTATATAAGGGAATACCCAGCAGTTCAAGATTTTGTACTTGTGTTGTTTATTTACATGAAATTGAGATTATTCTTTTATTATTTTAATAGAACAATGTAGACTATTTACTATTGGGTGATCCTGATCATTATATTTCAAAATAAAAAATGTAACTGAATGTTTGGTGTGATATTTTTGCTTAGACAACAGTTTCTGTTTCTGGGGATGTGGTGGACAAAGGGCTGGTATGTTACAGTCCAGATCAAGCTTCTGTAGAGTATGTAGCTGTAGTCCTTTGCACGTATTGCAGGCCTATCATTCTCGCATTATAGGCATGCAAAGTGTACAGCAACTGTACACTACAGGGAATGGCCTAAGCAACTGTATCTCCTTGCAGACCTATCACAACTGAGCTGTAGCCATTTGCATACATTACAAGCCAATCATTCTCGCATTATAGGCATGCAATGTGTACAGAGGGTTATCTCAGTATTTTTATTGCTCTTTAAAGGAAATTGTCACAGCCAATTCTGCCAAAATGTTCCTGCAGAATTATCAAGAAGAATTTGAATGAAATTATACGGGAGTAAACCATAATCCGTTTTTGGCTTGAAAATTTGAAACAAATGTTTCAAGTTTTAATCATTTTCCATCCTCTTCATCTGTAACACCATACAAGAGTTAATGATTTCAATGTGGTACTATAGTCTGGCAACAAAACTAGACCATTATTGTTGGGTATTCATTGATGTGCAGACCTGTAGTTTTTAGCTTTATAAAGTGTGTTGAAAAAGCGTGACATTGCTCCTTTAAACAAATTGCAGGCCGATCATACCGGCACACTGACATGGGCATGCAATGTGTTCATAGAACAAGGTATTTGTAGCACTGGCCAGCTATTATGCAACCCAATAATAATTCCTATAATTATAATTTTTTCTTGTCTTCCTATCCCCCCTTCCCCCACCCCAGGGGCTTGTCAATTTTCTGGGAAGAGACCTGGGAACCAGTATAGTCTTTCATTGGCTGCTTGGTCATCCACCCAGGCCATCTCCTCATGAACCATGTGATCCTGCAACAACAACAAAAATAAAACATGTCAATGAAACTACAACAAAAAACAACACCAAGTTGCAAGTGATGCTCTACTGATCCAAACCAAAGGAGTGTTAAAAGTTGGTGTTGAGGAGAATAAACCAAATAGAAATTCAAATTATTCTCCTGAACCTTGACTTCATTCTTAGTTCTGTGGAGTGTAATTCAAAACTAGCCTAATAGTTAATAAATCTTCTAATATTACTAGAAGATAATAATATTATTGATATTATTAGATTTATTAGTTAATAAATCTTCTAATATTATTGAATAATAGTTAATACAACAGTGGCTTCCAGGAAAATTGTCCGATTGCTGGCTGCCAATCAGAATAGATCACTGCCACACTGAATTTTTTGTTTGTTTTTTTTTATACTTTACCTGTAGGAAATTGAATTAGAGTATGGAAAGGGACACATGTTTTTTATTTAAAATATTGTTAATAAGTAAGGTTTGTAGCTCACCAAGGCCCGCATTGTACGATCCACTTCCCATCCCAAATCCTTCATGATGGCTGACACTGATGTGTACCCATTGCCCTGAAAAGGATTTAGTTTGTAAAGCTTGTTAAAGTTATTTGCAGTCTTTGGACATTACAAAACTGTTCATTTTAAAAGGGCAACAGCAGTGAAAGCTTAGGAGAGCCCACTAAGATAGGAAAACATGGCCAGCAGGGGCAGATCTAGGGGGAGGGTGCAGGGGGTGTGGACACCCCTCCCCCTTGAGATGACCTGCTGCTTTCTAGTATAACGAGTATTCTGCTTACTTCACCTGTCAGTTTTGTCATTCCTTAGTGGTGCACCCCTCCTAAGAAAAATCTTGGATCCATCCCTGGTCTGCTTCCCATTGTTCCTAGCTTTAGGTGACATAAAACCAAAAGTGGGAACTGCACCTCTAAACAGAGGTTTAAGGACGTTCGCGCTAATTGTTTGTGCACATCGTTACTGTGCACATAATTCGTCACGCCACGTCATCCATCGAGCGTGCGCGCTGAGGAAAAACAATGGGCCAGAAGCCGTTTCGTAGCTTTGCTGGTAGCTTACTCTCTTAAATGGTCGGTGACCCTTCCTTTTTTTCCATGAACAGATTTTATTTACAATTCTCAATAGATTGTCAAAAAATCAATGTGGGAAGTTCAAAAACTTTGAAGTTTTTTGCCCACAGGACATCTAATCCTGCCATCTTGCGGATATTAGGCAAGTGGAAATGTGGTCGCTAAATGCGAATATTTTCTTTAAGGAACCACACCAATTGAATAAATTTATTTTATGGGCCCATTTAATAAACAACAGTTGACAGAGATACGTTCATTTCAACGATTTATTTGCAATATTTTTGTGCTTACAGACACTGTCGCCATATCCGCTAACGAAGCACAAGTTTTCAGATTTAGGCTGTTCTTCTGGGCAGGTTATCTCCAAAACGAAGTCGATGACATTTCTGACATCAGTTACTCATTATCTTACACTGGTGAGAGTTTCAGAAAAAAAAATCAATGTTATAAAATTTTGCAGAAACATCCTTAAAGGAACTAACCTGGGCCAGCTGCAGGGCTGCAGCATGATCCATGCTCAGCTCTCCTGGCACTGATTGAACAAGGCGCTTGTTACCAACTGGTAGAATTTGGAATCCACTCCCCATCACATGGAGCTTTTTTATTGCACGTGCCAAGTCATCCCTGAAGTGAACAAGATTAGTGATGCTAAGTAACACCGATATTTATTGCGTGGTCTCCTAATCATTAGTGCGTTGCACTCTGGATCGGATGGTCTGAGTTCGAGCCCTAGCTGGGGCACTGCATTGTGTTCTTGGACAAGACACTTCACTCTCACAGTGTCTCTCTTCACCCAGGTGTAGAAATGGGTACTGGTGAATCAACTGCTGGGGGTAACCCCGCGATGGACCAGCATCCCATCTAGGGGGGAGTAGAAATACTCTCTGTTGCCTCATAAGCTCCAGCCTGATGGGCCAGTAGGCTCATCTGCAGACATTGCAGTAACAATACTTCATCACGTATGAACATAACAAACATCGAAGGCCTGCAATATGCAAGGAGCGCCTTAGCAACATAGTCTTCTGTATGCATCGCAGGCCTGACAATTCATGCCAGGATTAACATTTTATTACACAGCACTTCAACCACAATAATTTTGGACAACATCATCCATTGCCTGGAATTTGAATAAATTAGCAGCTTCAGTTGTATGGTGTCCTAATTATAATTTAATAATTTAAATAATACTTACTCAGATACATCTTGCCTGGATTTGCTTGTCTTCAGGATTTTCTTGTGTAATTCATCCAGTGCCATCAAGCCTGTGAAAAGTAAAAATAATAACAATGAACAAAACTTTTAAAATAACTAATAATTATAATCTGCTTTTCCATCATTTCCAAATATTTGTATTTTTTTCTTTGAAGTTTTTATACCAGCAGGCAAATTCTCCCATGTTATATTCTTTTGCAATACCACAAATGCACAAACCTCCATTCCGTGGTCTTGTTGCCATGCAGATTTCAACAATCTGAACACCCAACTATAAAAGGTGACAAAAACAAACGTCAACCTGGTATTATCAATAACCACCACACTGCAGAGGGCTGACAGGAAAAACCTTGAGATGATCAGAAACATTTTGCACAATCTTCTAAAAGTTAATGTTAATTATATGATTATTTCACTGTTGAAAACACCATAAGATGGATACTTGATATTCAATACATACCTCATAGTAGAAATCGCCAACACCAAGTAGCTCTGCCCAGAAACCTTTGCTCGCTAAGAATCAGTAACAAGGATTTTGAATGAGAAAGGGAAAAACTGCTCCAGGTCTAATTACTTTATCCCACTGGGATTTTTCTGGTGGGGGTACTCTGGTACTGGGAGGCTGAGAATGTTCTATTTTTATTGTTCTTTGCAGTATCTTGCCATTTTATGTTTCAAAAGAACTCATAACAGACTTATGCCAGGGGAGGGGTTACACCCTCGTACAGGATGTGCCGCTGGATAGGGTATGGTTTTCGACCCCCCAGTCCTGAAAAGGGTATACAATTTCCAGCAAGTATGTCCTAAACAGGGTATAGCTTTGAGACTTTTTTCAAGTTTGAAGCACATCCAAAATCAGAAACATTGATCACTATTTGTTTAGCCGGTCATCAATCTGCCCAGCATGAGATCATTTTTATGGCTAGATATTAGTCTTTGCTTTTCTCACTTTCACCCACCAAAATCTCAAGTGATCTTTGGTGTGAGTTTTGTATGGAATAGATGCACCTTGGCTGATGTGTCAAAGTTAATATGTTGTTGTAGTAATGGTTTGTACGCTTTTCCATGCCTAAAATTCAAGGCCTTTTTACGGACTTTCCAGGACCCTAATTTGAAGTTTCAAGGACCTCTTTTTTGGTTCAATGTACCGGTACATTACATGCCCAAATCCAAGAGTAATGGGAGAGCACTGGGAACAAATATCTTATGCATCATTTTGTTAGCAATCGAAGACACTTTTTTCCTCTGTTTACATGAACGTTAAAACTTGAAAGCATTGATATGTTTCAATGTTGTCAAATAAACAGTCAAGGACTTTCAAGAATCAAAATCAATTTTAAGTACTTCCAAGGCCTTGAAATCAGACTCTGAAATTCAAGGGATTTTCAAGACATGCATGAAGCCTGTGTAGTATATTTGTCATCAAATTATGCATCTATAACTGAAATTTAAATGCCACATACATGCCAGGGGATCAACACCAATGCGCGCACACATCTGTTGAAAGTGACCTCTGAACTCTGGGTTTTTTCTAATCTCCTGTTTGTACTTTCCGGCAAAGTCTTCAAGAGATGATTTAAAGGATTCTAGCTGTTTTCCCATCTGAGATTGAAAAGAGAGAAGCATTAAGTCAAGTCTGTTTCCAAGTCCAGTAATTCCACAGGGCAATGGTTCCAGCTAGCTAGCAGTGTTGGGACATTTTAAAACCTACATAATACCCGGGAAAATAAGCTTACATGTATTTTTCTGGACGCAAAAACATAAATTGCAGAAATTTAATATATTACTTGTGATAGCTGGATGTCTGCTATTTCTGTTCCCTTTGAAGCATATTTTTCCTGAAAAAAGAAAATGAAAAAGGTGTGTTCTAAAGGGAAGGAAAAATAGACGGAATATTATTTAATACTTCGAATCTACAGCACGAACTTAGACTTCGTCTAAATTTGTTAATTTTCTGGTCAGTGCAGTAGAAATTAGCAAATTTACCCTCGCAAGGCGCTGTCTGTTTATTGCGCCAACTCCCCCTGGCCCTCGACGCATTTTCAAACTAAATTGTCTTTAAAAAGACGACTAAAATTCAAAAATAAATTGAAATGTCAAGCTCCGTCATTTCCCCGCCATTTTCAGCGGAAATCCGTACAAGTATAATTGCCCATGATGCACTTGGAGCACACAACACGTGCGCAGTGACGCTGAACAAGTCAAGATGGCGGACGTTGGAGCAGTGATAAGCGTGAAGAAACTGAAGGTATTTTGATAACTTTGTTTGCTCCAGTTGTGTGCTACTCACATCGAATGAATGCTAGACACAACGAATGATTAAAAATATCATAATCGGTGATACATGATCGCGTGCAGGACACATATTTAGAACGTCATGTTCGTAGAATTCCAGCTTCATTCGTGATCGTGGAAGCGACTACAGAAATTTTCAGGGTCACGTCGGGCGACACCCTTATATGTGTCGGGAAGAACGAGGAATAACACAACGGACGCTATTCTTATTCAATGACATGGAAATAAGTGGCTCTGTATTCTGTAGTTTAGCCCAAGGATCATGACACTGAAAAGACCATTGATTTTCAAATTATCATCTAGTAGCAAAAATGTATGACTTATGAGCCTGTTTATGCAAAGGCAAACCTAATAAATGCAAATCTTTCGTAATTTCAAAGGTAGTTGAATTGAAGAAAGAACTTGCTGATCATGGTCTTCCTACAAAGGGCAACAAAAGTGTTTTACAAGAAAGATTAGAAAAATGTCTTTCAGAACAAGGTGGGTCAAGTTCCAATAACGACACACAAATCATTTAGCCTGCTGTGATCTGTAATGCACCATTTGCATGTTCATCCCGTTGTGCTCATAGATAACTTTCCAGGTCCCGAAGGGGTTAGAGCTCAAGAGGTCTGGGCCCGAGAAAGCTGGATCCATGGGCTTCATTCTCGTCCCCAGAGTTTGCCGCTTGTTCCTCTAAGTCAGCTAGGCCTGTGCACAAGAAATTGATATAGAAGGGCTCCAAGCCTCCATGATGAAAATTCTAGGTCTGCTTGGCTGTGTTCCCTCTCCCTCCCTTCTGGGACCATAGGTTTCTGGAATAGAACACTTTGATATTTTCAGGGATGGTAGTTAGTCAAGATGAAAGTGAAGAGATCACTGATGAGCATGATGCTGAAGATGACTTGGACAATGATGCCGATGATTTGGATGATGTTGATGTTGGAGAAGATGCGTCAGAGCATTTGGGTACAGAGGACCTGGACATACAAACGAAGGAGAAAGAAATCATCCAGGTGACTTTTTGATTAAGCAAACTTGTATAGAAGGTTCTTCATCTGTTTTAATTTATAATAATTAATTATTATTCTTTTAATGTCTTTTTTAAAAGTTTTGCAGATAGTACAAATCAGTGTTGTAAGCGGCTCAACTTTTTGGCTAGTATAATTGGTTTTCAACATAATGATGTGAAACATATTTATCGCTTTAATTACCTTCAATTGATTTTTTTATCCAGGATGTAGCGGCAGATAAAGAAGGAAAACAAAAAACAACCAACCCAGTGTAAGTGCAAACTTTGCAGGAAATGATCATGTTAGCAACAATGCCACTGACACTTTTTTCACCAAACTATTAATCATGCAGTTCAATATTGTATCATAGAACAATAATTCATTACTGGTCTTTGCATCAAACTTCTGCCATTTAGAAATAATTTTGAAAAGTGATGTTTTCACTATTTTCATTATTTGTCTCATAGCAAAAGGGTTCCCATTACACCTCCAGGAAAAACGCCTGGTCAAGAAACCCTGACAGATGAACAGGTAAAAGATTGTTGCAAGTTACCATCTAGCAGCTTGGCCCAATAGTACCAGAACAAAGTGAAAACTCAGCTAAATAGTTAAAGTTTATTTCCAGTCCATACTTCAGAGTCTTGTGATTTGTTTACATTTTTGTTTTGAGTTTCTTGATACATTACACTTCAGTAACAGCGTACATGAAATTTCTTAGTCCATTATTACGGGTCGTTTCATTTAGGAATATTATCGGTTTGGAGTGTTGTTGAGGTTGTTCATTCTTTATCATTTTTTGTAAGAACATCTGGTGTTAGTAATGAAAAAAGTAAGCTTTCCCGGAATTTTCATTTTGCGAGACTCGCATAAACATTGTAAGTGGAGATTGCACAGAACAGACTGGAAATTAACTTGAACATCTCTTTTTTGGTTGATGAATAATTTTATTTTAATCATTAACTGTTTTTTGTGCAATAGAAAAGAGCACAGAGGTTAGAAAGATTCGGCCAGTCTCCCCCATCAACAGACGCTGACAAGAAGCAGGCTAGAGCACAGAGGTCAGTCATAGTAAAAGTTGAAGTAGGAAGTTGGTTTGAGTAGAGTAACCCCCGTACAACAGCATTACACATGTGATTTTATTTACACAGACTGGGTATTGCATTGGCAATGTCATTGCATTGAAATACATGCACATGACTTATTGGCCATTTTCTAAACGAGCCGGGGATTGGGTACAAATATTTAAAATCGAAAAAATTGAACCTAGCATGTAAATGATCATCCAAAATAATGCAAAAATACCAAATTTCAGTGTTATTGGCTTAAACGCAAATATATACAGTAGTACACCTTTGAAAAGTTGAAATTTAAGAGAGCTTTGTATGCTTTGGAGGGACACCTGTCCGTCAAGCGTTCATTTGGTGATTAAATGTGGCTTCAAAGTTTGGTTCACTTGACTGCTATAAGTATGGCAAAGATTTGCAAATTATATTCCGTTTTCAAAAAGTTCCAAGTGGAGGGTGAGTGGTCAGTGGTAAGAATATTGTTGCAAAGTAAAACTTTACTCGTCCACTGGATGACCTTTCATATTGTTTTGCTCGTCTGTTTGAGTTTTAAGTCATCATTGTACAAAGTACATATCATCATTGTGCAAGTACAATGAAAGTGTATTTAAAAGTATCTTGACTGCTGTTTATGTTTTAGATTTGGTTTCTCAAGCCCTGCTAGTAATGGAGCTACCAAGAGCTCTCCAATTGTTGGACCAAAGGTGAATTTTAGCAGAAGAAAAATCTTAAATATACGGGTACCAGTTGGAGTGATTTCCATGGGCAAATTTAGTACATGTGTGTTTCATGTGGAAATTAACAAATGGTTTGTGTTAGCATGCAATATCAAGTTACGGTCCATTCAAGTTTGGAGAGCATGAAAGAAGTGTAAGAATTGCTCAAGGTGATAACCAAGATAAACTAACTTCTTGGGTGCCCTCTAAACTTTCCAAACGCATATAAACTGTAACTGCATAAATTATACCATAAATGCATAATACTGTAACAGTGTCATTTGCATTTTTTTACTGATGAATTTCACTGGAGTGACCAAAATTTATTTTTTTTAAATCAGTGTCAACCACTTTTCATAATATAGAGAATTAGCATGTTGAGATATTTCTTCTTACCTTAGGATGTAGATCTTGATAAGCTTAAGAAAAGAGCTGAAAGATTTGGTGCAGTTTCTCCTATGATGGCAACGGTGAGCAAATTTGTAATAATTATCACTGTTAGCTGAGGTCATTAGTTCTGAGACTATAAATAATATTCCACAACTTGGTTTTCAAAGTCTCAATAATTTTATTCACAGCTTGAAGAGAAAGATAGATTACTAAAGAGAAAAGAACGGTTTGGTGTTGCTGTTTCAGCATCTCCTACAGATATGTCGGAGGTAAGATAAAAAGTAATAGAGAATAAGACTTGTGTCATTGAATTGAAATGTAAAGATCATTTTGCTAGTCAGATGTGGGAGGAGTTGTGGCCTAATTGTTAGCGTGCTGGACTCCTGATAGAAAGGTCTGGGTTCGAGCGTTGGCCAGGGCACTTCACTCTCATGGTGCCTCGGTTCACCCTGGAGGTAACCTTGTGATGGACTAGCATCCCATCCAGGGGAGCAGAAATGATCTCACATACTACAGAAACCAGGATAAGCCAGCCTGATGGACCACTAGGCTCATATGTGTACTGCACCTTTGCTTTATAGGTCTGGAGTGGTCTGTATAATCTCAGACACACACTGGGTCTCATTACTTGATTGCAAGTTTAATTTTTGTGTTCTTTCCTAGGCTAAAAAGAAGAGAGCTGAAAGGTTTGGGCTTTCAGTTTGAGGAGATTCTCAAACAGAACTAGTACTGCAACTTCAATCAAGGAGACATTGTATTATAATCACATCTTTAACATGGGTTAATTCAGGGCACGCTTTTGTATCAGAAGCAGCACCAAGGAAACTTTAGAACAAGCCTGAACTGAACAGTAGAAATAACAGAAATAATACTTCCCGTTTACCATATATCACATCGAAGTGTGATATTTTGAAATTGCTTGTTTATGCTTTTATCTTCCTTCTTGGCTGTGGTGCATTCAAGTGTCTGATATTTTCGACATGTACTCCATGGGCATGGCTGCTGTTAATCGCTGCATGGATGCTTATCTTTTCATGGATTTCGACTATAGCACTGGCATACATGGCTGTTTAATTTTATCAGATCATGAGGTAACAAGAGATTGACACAACATTTTAATTTACATTTTAATTTAGTCTTATCCGACAGTTATGATTTTTGCCAAGTTTTCAACATGTGCCAACATACCCGTGCATGTGACAGTTTTAACTCTTCAAAAATAGCAAGACAAAATAGTAGTATAGGATGTCAGAAGTAAAAAATAAAACATTTACTATGTTTAGTTGCCTGCTACACTCTGTTTCACTGTAGCAGAACGTCGATTAAAATCCCAGTTTTGACTAACACGAAATTTAGATCATGCCGGTGTCTTGACGTCAGTTATCTTGCTTTAACATAGAGGTTCTAATCTGCCCCTGTTTTATTACTACAGCCTTCCCATTTACTACTGACTAGTATTGTTTGTGCACAGAAGTGCTGTGTGTATTCTTTATCACTCAGTGTTGCTTTATATACATACATACCAGCTACATACATAATTGTAAAATTCATTAATAATTCATAAGGAGTAGATCCAATGCAAAGGTACTATTTAGGTCACATGAATGCTCTGTAAACCCCAATACAAATCAAGAGTAGAATTAACTTTTGATACAGATCTTTACTGATTAAAATGCAAAGCACAATGGAATCGAATAACAATACTTTGCATTCAATTTATTGTTTTCATTTCACAAGTACGATAAAATATTCGCGTCCGATCTGTATGGGCTTTACAATTGCTCGCCTATCGGCTCGCAATTGTAAATGCCCATACAGATCTCCCGCTCATATTTTATCTACTACCTAAAGATGACATCGGACTGGATTTTCGTAAGAAATGTAACATGACCTGAAGTTGCATAGTAAATTTCAATTACGACAATTGCTTTGAAAAGAGTTGATAAAAATGGCAGATCATGTCATCGTCTGCATTGCTACATGTTTCAGATAACTCACTGCATCATCAAATGTCAAGCATTACGTTGTACAGTCGAGTCGAATGCATATTGAAGAGGCCGAGGGACTGGATTACTACAGATACCAGTTATTTTATTTCTTATATCAGTTTTAAATGAATAACATCTGCCATCTGGACAGGTCACACTAGTAGAAATTGTTGTAAAACCTAATTTTCACAACTAATTATTTTAGGAACACATCAGTGCCAAATATAGCAAATTCTTGAACAAACATTGCAACTGGTCGGACGCATTATTTCAAAATACTCAATCAAGAAAAGACAAAAGTGTGTTCAATTTCTAGCACAGTAAGCTGGAACTTACTAGGACTTGAGAATGACTGACTATAGTTGAAACTACAGTTCATGAAAGTTTGCCTTTAGTTGGTTGGGTCATTGTAGGACTGGTGTGGTTTTCACTTCAATGCTGCTGTTATATGGAACACTGATGAGATGCTAAAAGTCTTGGGGCCTGTTAGCTACTTTGTTGTTACATTGCATTTACATTTTAAAATTGATCGACAGATAAATTTCACTACAGAACTCAGTTTGCAACAGTTTTCTTTATTATTTTATCATTTCTGTTATTTACAAAGCTTATAGTGTAACGCCCTTACGTAACGTACTGTGTTTCATTCGTCACTGAATCTTTAGATTTTATTTTGAGATCATGTTAATAAGAAAACTTTAGTGTTTATTGTATTTTATTGAATTAAACTACTATTTCACACGTTGTGAATGTCATTGTGGTTTTTCCCTTCTACAAAAACAATATTTAAAACGAACGTATAAATTATAGTAAGTTCTTCCTGAGAATTTTATTAAGCCTCGACTCGCTCCTTACGCATTTTAACAAAACGCGCGGTGCTTGTGACAGCGCAATACTTTCCAAGTTTTCTGTTACAAGTTCAAAGCGAGGGCTTTTTAGATTCTGAGTGGGCCGAAGCTGTTGAGAAGTATACTCGTTCGCTCAATGCAGTAGGGAGTGTTGCTCTCGCTGACCCAAAGATCTTCCGATTCCACTTTCCATTCAATACACTACAAACTGCCGTCGTCACCACGGCTATGTAATGTTGCTTGGTTACATCACTAACAAAACCCGCTACTTCGGGACGGGACGGGAATTCTGACCGTACCCAACTGTATCCGTTTCTTTGTAACTGCTCCTTTAGCGGCGTGAAGTGGACATTGGGCATTCTTGGACCCATTCTAGAACTGGTTTCGCTGACTATTTAAGTTCCAACTCTTTTTACTTCCAAAGAAGTCTTGATATTCATCCCCGCCAACTCGGCCACAAGATACCGGAACACGTACGGGAAAGCCAACAGCTGAATGTGCTCGCTGCTTTCACAAGTTTTGCAAGTCCACTTCCGCTCCCTGTGCGCAGCCGCAGCCGCCACCGCAACAGCGGGTTTGTCCAGGAGAGGGGAGAGTATGCTGCCACACTTGGTACACACCTGACCCTAGAGGGGAGGGAAATGACAGTGTTCAGTTCGCGATCCGGATTACGGCGTCCGACACAGCGCTTAATAATTTTGAGAATCATACAGTCAAATACTCCGGACAAGAGATTCACGTTAATCTCGCTCGCAGAGGCTGCGATTCTTTTTGTCAGGTACCAAGCTGGGTCCTGACCAAAGAGATTGCGGTTTCTGGGGACGGGAATGTTGTCAAGCGAGCTTCCATTCCTGCTAAACACTGCAAAGTCAGAAAATTCTCCGAGACTAATAATGAACAGTAGTAACTCTTACCACTGTTCTGTCTGAGCAGTTCATGAGACGATCTTGCAACAGAAAAGACGTTCCATGAGCCAGTAGTGCGTCTCTTTCCATTTCACCAAATCGAATGCCTCCTTGCTTTTTCCGACCCTGCAAGAGTAGACATTAGTGTCACTTAATTTTTGCTGCCAAAAATGCTCCTGATGGAACGGGAAGATATCAAACGAATGGTGGCTCAAAGAAGAAACCATAATGAATTTCAATCGGTTTCCATCCTTGCCATCCTAAGTGATAGGCGACAATAAACGGTTTCAGTGCAGTAATATAGTCCGAGGTATCACATGTACATGTAGGTTATTCTTATTTCTCGCACCACACTCTTTGCGGGTAAGAAGAGACAACTCGCAACCCGCGAAACGTGCGCACAAAGAAGACTGCGATCGAGATGAGATGGTAAAACCCACAAAACTTTCCCACACCTGTTACGTAAGCTAATGAGCGGAGAGAGCACATTGTTTTCAGTATGGTGGAACGAATTTTTTTCCCACCTTGGAATTAATTAACCAGTATCAGATTGTTGGCGTGATCACGTTGACCAATGAACAGAATGCGTCTCACAATAACAACCAATAAGACACTGGTTGAGATCACGTGACACATCGTACACAGCCAATCAGATGACACGCATAAAGTGATGTCATCCCTTACTGGTCGGTGAGGTGGAAAAAAAGAAAATATCCAAACTGCATTAAGCTGTTACCTGGACAGGCTGATGGGTCAGTATGTCTATAGGGCCTGTTGTCCGCACCTGACAGCACAAGAAAACAGATCAAAGTAAATTGGCGATTTGCACGATGGCGTCATTTGCCTACGACTACCAGAATCCTTTACTCTTTGTCTTTTTTGTGCTAATTTGGGTAGTTGTTAAATAATAAAGGAAAAACGAAATAAATACTGGCAGTTGTAGTCAGGCGAAGACATCGTGCAAATGTAATGCAAGAGCTTTCGTGCTTCTGTACGTTGCCTGAAAAGCACTGTGGATTTTAGAATCCCACTTGTTTCTAAGGCTGCGTTTACACGGGACCAGACCGGAACCGTTCCGAACCGAACCGGACCAGATCGGCTCCTGTTTGCATGGGACCGTTTGGAACCGATCCGGGTGTTTACACGGGATCTTTATGGCACCGTTCCGGCACGGATCGACCACTGGACCTGCAAAACAACAGGTCCGGTTTTGGATCCGTTTGGTTCCGTTACGGACCGGTTCCAGAACGGTCCCGTGTAAACAGAAAGCCTATCCGGTCCGATTTTTGGACCGGATCCATTTGGAACCGGTCCCGTGTAAACATAGCCTACGTATCAGTAAAAGAATTTAAGAATTCTATCGATCATCTGGTGCAGTAGTTGCTGTTGTGCTTGGTGCTAGGATTGTTCCTGTTGTTTGTTCTCTTGTTTTCTCGAATGGTAGCGAACCATTCAAGTGAGAACGTGAAAATAGTCACGGGTACAAGAGACACAACACCAGTGTCAGACAAAAGGTTTTATCAAGCTGACTACTAAACAACAAGTGTCGGTGAATGACAGCCAATAAGACACTAGCTGAGACCACGTGACACAACTGTTAGAGCCAATCAGATGACACGCATAACATGATGTCATCACTCACTGGTCTGACGCCTCTCGACAGACAAAGTTAGACAAAACGCGAGTGGAAGATGGGGGGAGGGGAGGGATGGGGGGGGGGGGTTGTTACTACCTGATATTTGTCTGCAACCATGTGCCTCAGTCGCTGATAATAAACAATTCCAAAAAAGATGTCTGCTTCAAACTCACGGCCGTCAGTACCACTATACATGCGCTCTGTGCCGTAGTAGTTGTAACCAGCTGAATGATTAAATTTTTGGACAAAATTAACAACATTAAGGAATGCAAACGATGGTACTACCATCAACGAGTAAATCTCTAGCATGTTTACAATGTTGCAATATGTCGGATGAAAATGGTTTGACAGATGTTTATTTGAGTAGTGGTATAACCATGTATGTCTGCGATACATCTTTGACATATCTTGGCCATCCTGAGCTAAGCATGAACGTGAAATAGGGAGACCAATTTTCTGTTTCTAATCGGATGTCCCGATGGATGGAGTCCTGATGTCCTGATGTAATAGTTCGACAATAAGAAACACATCGGGAGACAAAAATACTGATCAACCAAGCAGAAGCTACAAACATACGCTAAGGCGAGGGTAAACGTGAATTTGAATGAAATTTTAAGAAGTTTTAAGAAGGCATTGAAAAGAGAAAAATTCGTTTGGAACGCCACTAGACAGTTGACTCCCACGAATAAGATAATTGCGCTCAGCTTAACGCAAGAGGCTCAGATTCAAATACAGAACTAAACACACAATAAAAGCCAAGGTTACGAACATTGTTTTAAGAGGTTCCCAAAGTAATCGATAGCAGGGTCCTCTTCAGAGAAAGTGAAAGGTGTAGCATCGTACGGTAAACCATTGATACTCGCTGATTTTCCGGCCATGCTCTCGATCATCATACCTGAAGTAAAGAAAATAATAACATTAGGATTACACAGCAGTAAAATGCTAACTGCGCCGATATCCAGAGGTCTGTGTGGGTTCTGTAAGGTTGTGTTGTGTTTTTGGTTAAGATAGTTAACGCTCGCAGTGCCTCTGTCCATTCAGTGGTTTATATGAGTACCCGTGAAATGTTAGAGAACCCTTATTTGGAGGGGGGGGGGGGGTAATCCTGCAATGGACTAGGATCCAATCCAGGGGAGAGGCTCTTTTACTGGCTGTCAGGGAGGGAGAAGACACTAAGCTGCGGCGCATGCCCAACATAGCCGTTTTCGACCCATGTAGAGTATTTTTTCTTGCCTCTGCAAGCAGGGAACTGGAAATAATGAACATGTCCAAGTTTCTGATCTAACAGTTACATTAGCACCACAAAGTTTTCTCCTTGTAAAACTAAGACAATGGCGCAAATTTCCTTTAGGCGAGGATTGCGTTTCGCGCAATTCTTGTCGAGGAAATGCTGTCTAGATTTAAATTAGCGACCTCTTACCAATTGTCATACGTGAAGGGAAGCCGTGGGGATTAAATATGATATCCGGCGTCATTCCAGATTCAGTAAAAGGCATATTTTCAAGTGGCCATTTCTGGCTGAAAGAAAGAGCAAAATACAATTTTAGGATTTTTATGAATTAATGACATCTTGAATCACTTGGTTAAGGTAGTAAATTTTACTGAAAGCATTGAGCACTGCAAGCTGCAATAATCTTGTTTGCACAATAACTGTTGGAAACGTACGCCATACCTACAAATTCCTTTCTGCCCATGCCGACTTGAGAACTTGTCCCCAATGATTGGGTTTCTCTGAAAATATAAAGTCAAATGATAAGACAAAGGTGGGTCTGTGGATGAAATCCTTGCGTGCGACCATTCAAATGAACAATATTGAGCTGTACAAGGTGGTGGATGAAAATCTAGAGTTTGACCATTCAAATAAAAGCTACTGGGAAAGCTACTGCGTTATTAGCAACACAGTCATACCTGTATTCTCAATTTAATGGCAGCTTTCTGCAGTGAACCAGTGCCATCTTCATTTCCAAGAATTTTTACCTAAAATATTGAAAAAAAAAACAGTCACCTAAGAAAAAACTCGAGGTAACACTTATGGTTGAACTGAAAGGAGCCCAGACATGGATGATGCGTAAATCTTCCTGGTTTTTCTACATTTAGCTTGTATATTTAAAAAAATGAGTCATGCTTAAGCTCCTGAACGGACAAACGATTGAGACGTTTAATGCTAATCTTGTACCCAGATCTCACTCTGACTTGTGCTTGTCCGTGGGAGATCTGGGCACAAGATTAGTTTAATGCTACTTACGTCGTCAACAATTGCATTTTCCATGCTGCTGTATTTCTTGACGTTTGCTTGCCCTGTATTGTCGTCAATGTAACTAGGATAATCCAAACAGTGGATAATTTAAGTGAGCATTTACTGACTAAAAAAGATGACAACATCTTAGGCACTATTTGGTTAACTCTATTTCCACAGAGACGTGAAAACACCATCCGTTGTGTAAAACGGCGAAATCGCACATTAAAATATTACCAAACAATAAAATTGCCCCAGCAGTCTCCATATCGCATAAACAAGATGTTTTCACGTGCAAGGGGTGATGCATAACGCTTCAGTTCACTAGAACCGGTATCCGAACAGTTCACTTTACACTAAAAGCTTTGATGTAACTTTTGATGTCACCATGTACAGGTCACGCTTGCGCAGTTACGAAGTAATATATCAAACACGAGAGAAAGTGTTTCATCAAATTTCCAAACACCGAGAAGAGAGTTGAAAATACGACGCGCAGCGGAGTATTTTTGACGAACGTCGAGGTGTTTGGAAATGCGATGAAACACTGTCTCGAGTGTTTGATATATCTTCTCAATCGAAACTAAAGCTACGGAAAAAACGAAGAAATAAAATCGTAAAAATCTCCTCTAATTAAGATCACATTTCCAAACCACGGTTACGGTTCTGATTAACGTGATGAATTATTAACGAGTTTGGGAAATAATTTTCCTGAATTATTGCAAATCCTTCGCAGGAAGCTGGTGACACTAATTAAATACAGTTGACCAGAATCAGACTTGACGTTTTATCAGTTTGGTCGAGAGCAATGACGTCCCACGAATAACAACCAGTAAAACACTGATTGAGATCATGTGACGCTTTGCCCTGAGCCAGTCAGATGACACGCATAATATGATGTCATCACTTTCTGGTCATTGGCGAAAAATGGAAAACTGCGATTTTTTGCTAGTATGTGCATGTGGAGAAAAGGTGAATTGAAAAAACAAGGCGGCTATGAAATAGCAATAAATGATATATGAATACATAACTATTTTAACTGAATGTATAAAAACGGAATCCTAAGGAGATACGTCACAGTTTTTGTATTGACAATTTAGCCTAAATTGTTCAAAATCCTCGTTTCTAATCCGTCTCAATCTTCTCCATCCTTAACCATCCGTGTTCCTTTTTGGTTTACTATCACTTCTTTGGTGTTTTTCTTCCTTTGTAAACTATTAGTTTTAGGTTTCCTTCATTTTAAGGGGAATTTGGTTCATCGCAAAAAAATAACTCAGGATGACGTTTGGTCTTGATAACTCTTTGTTTTGCTGATAACAGGCAGGCTCAACTTTTCTCCAACTCATTGGTATAACCAAGAAAACAAGGCATGAAGGGGCATGAAGGGTGTAACCTCACTAGCACTTGGCTGAAACTAAATGCGAAGGAAAATATAGTTGGCAAGCAAAAAAACGTTACTAAAAATCTTGTTGTTCTGCTACCGTTAAAAAGTGTTTAACCAGTATGCAGGTTTCTTAACAGTAATACCGGTTTCTTATCAGTAATACAGGTTTCTTACCAGTAATACAGGTTTCTTACCAGTAATACAGGTTTCTTACCAGTAATACGGGATCCCTGTCTCCAGCTTGGCTCCAATAGGTGGGAGTCCATCAATGTCAAGAAATCCTTCAACTCGCTTATCATTAGAAAGACAACCTGGCAAAATAAGTTGGAGCCTTTTTTCAAAAAAGTACGAGTTTCTACACAAGAAACCCCTTTAATTGAAAGCGTTCGTGTAGCCAATCTCGGAGTACCAAAACAATGGAAATTCTCTTTTTGGGAGCAATTCTATTTTTGTAGAAACATTTTTAAGTACGAAAAGTTCATTAGTACATTAAACAAAATAAAGGAAACTCACCAAATCTAAGGCTTGAACCACCAGAATCTCTCCCAGCAATTTTTTTAAGATCAACTATCTGCGAAAAAATGATGAAGGAGTGAAGTTTAATTATTTCTAGTTGATTTCTAGTTGCTGTAACAGGGAGCAAATAATCAGCCAGCAATCAGTGATTGTGAAACAAACCTCACACTTAATCACCGTACCATGAGCAAATCCACGCTCAAACGATGATTTATTGAGAATCATTGCATCTTCCATATCGTATCCCTGTAAAGGAATACAAACATCTTGAGTTTGTTTTGGTAATTTTGTAGCTCCACAATTTAAACATAAGTACTCCGCTACAAATGCACGAAAGCTGAATAGATTTTGACCATTTTAGCTATACATTTAATCAATGTACAGCACGTTAAGTAGAGATTGAGAATACAAGACCCTATGGCCCTATTTCCCAGTTAGCGCAATAAGAAAAGAATGATGATGATGATGATGACGATGATGACGATGATGATGATGATGATGATGATGACGACGACGACGACGATACAAGGAGAGTTACCAGAGAGTAGTTGTAATCACCACAGTTAGCATCATTGTCATTCACTTAAACTTACAGTGTAGGATATCACAGCCACTACCGCATTTGTTCCAAGAGGGTAGTTATCAACGGCTAACTCGTCATGAGCAGCAGGTCTAACAAGAGGACTTTGAGGTGTCTGATAAACAAACCGAGCAACAAGGCACGTCATTAATTCAAGCAAAACAATGTAAGCATTTCAAAGTTACCTGTCAAAGTTTAATAACATTGTACTGAGACAACTAACTCCTGAACGAGAGCATGTTGATTTGCACTGACTCCTCTGAAAGAGCATTGTAACCAAAGCTAAGGTAGCTTGACTGTTGAAAGGCAGTTTCGGTTTAGCTTAGCTTGTGAACACAGATAGATCTCGGCTACATTTTTCAGGCAGAAAATAAAATTATTCCAAAGAAAGTGAAATACACTAATTTTCTCTCATTAATCTTCATTTGTTGGACAGATAAAAGCCACTCATCTTAATGATTATAGTTCAAATGGTTGAGAACCTAAAGCACTACTTAAAACCTGACTGGTTGATTACTTATCAAAGCATGCGCATGTAGTCACAAGCAATGCCAAATAGAGCAAGTTTCAATTCAGTGTCACAAAACCAAAACCAAAGTAATTACTTTGGCCAATCACAAAGAATGCTGATAATTCAATGATCCAATCAAAATTAGAATTACAGGTAGTCGACACAAAGCACGGGAAAACTTTTACGCGCCAGTCACGATTGGTTTTCGTTTTCCTTCTGCTTGGTTGAAAAAGTGGCGCAAAGATTTTTTAACAATCATTGAGTATAGTACTGCAAAACCAAAGCTATTCACTAATTAGCTTTGACACTCAATTTAAAACTGCTCTATCATCACTGAAATCATTGTGATCATCTTTTGGCTTCGATTAGTTGAACATGGGTGGGATATTTCCACTGATGCAAAACCCAATAACATATCCCCTCACCTGTATCCTGTACAGTTTGTTATCACCACGATGTTTTAATGCCTGAGCTGGTGTTCCCATTGTTTGTTTTCCCATCTAGACAACACATATCAATAACACAACATAATAATTATTAACAATAAAATTAGTGCACACAAGAGGATTCATAACAAGGTTTTACATTCGTGCAGGGCCCTGTATCATGATTTTCACCGTTTGAAGTAATGCAATTTCTGAAAAAGAATGCTGAAAAAATGTTTTAACAGAGGTGGAGAGAATTGAAAGTGAACCAGGCTTAAACTGGAACACTGGTTTGGAGGAAGAAGAGGCGGTACGTACCTCTCAAAAGGCCTAACAGAATTGGCCGAGGAAAAAAAGAACAAACAGAAGAATCGATGACCCTAGCCCTTTAAAAAACAACAGAGGTGCTTGATGCAGGGAGCGAATGATGTGAGGGGAAGTGTGTTGATCATGCTGATGATTACCTCAGGCAGTCGAACATGCACCTAACCTACAGGTTCTGAAGAGGAGCATGGCTCATGTGAGGGGAAGTGTGTTGGTCATACTGATGATGATTATCTAAGCCAGTCGAACACCACCTAACATACAGCAACATCTTGCAGTGCCGTCCTGTGAGCATTACACATCATTGCACATTGCACTCACCTGGCACTGATACATGTTACGGGGACTTTGGTTAAAATCAGAATATGGTGTCAAACTTGCAACAGCACTCAGCATGCTTGTTTGTTTCAATTCAAGATGTGTTGTTTCCTGGTAGCAATAGAGTGGTAAAGTGATGACGTCACAAAAACGAAATTTATGAAATTATGGGATTTACTGAGATATTCTGAAATGAGAAAGACTGCCTGCTTGCCAAAAATCAGCATCTTATTTCAATTTTGGGGTGAGATATTGGCCCTTTCATGCTTCGGTGACTCCACACAAATCCTTGTAATTTTGTCCCTGTTCTAAACAGTTGAAATGTCAGTAATTGTTGGAGTTGAACTCATAAACTCCAACAGAGATTCCATACGCAGAGCCCGCGAATCCTATTATATAGAAAAAGCCAAAACCATGTAGCCTCTTGGCATAAACAGGGAAGACGACCCTTGACCTCTTACAATCTATTTTTGGACTCTGACATAATGCGTGCAACCACTTACAATGTTTATTTTATTTCGACCCTATTGGACCGTTTCTTTGTTAAAAAATTGTATCAAATGTCAAACCGCAACCATTGTAGATAATACATATATATTGTAATGACCTTCCGTATCCTCATTAAATCCCCCGAGGAAGGACAGCTTGACTGTCCAAAATATCGGGAAAACAACTTCTCAAGCCGTTTCTTTCTTTGCTGTTTTTGCATCACTGTTGATCCTATTCATTCAAAACAGCAGGATTTGGATTGTGGGTCGTCCTAATAGAAAATCCTAAAGGAAGTCTATTTTGCAACTAAGTGTTGGTTTCATTCCAAAGTTAAATCCACTACAAACTTGAAAGCTCAACGCTACACTATCACAATCAATATCAGTGGTCTTCCTATCACTTGTTGAACAGGGACAGAAAATCTTCACAACTAACATACTATATAATATCAAGCAGTGGTAAAGCCCTCAAACATCAACGAGTATGCATACCCCCTCGTGCGCTTCCTCTTTGATAACAGCAATATTCATGTAAACCTATAACAATAAAATGGTATTTAGGTCATAAGATGAGAAATGTGGCAACAGATTAGCCTGTTGTTTACATTTGACTGCTACCTTGTTAGGGCTGTGTATTATAAGCAGGGGAAGCCCCTGCCCTTTGTCTGATCAGAAATGAAATGATGAAAATACATAAGGCATTGTCTTGTAATATTTGTAATAGAAGGTGCTATGCCTTTACCAGTATATCCCTGAGCATTTTAAATATATGTTGTGGTTCAACTTTACCCTAGCCTTAGTACAGTCTTTTTTCAGCTTTGTTTTATTTTTTGTTGTGGTTCAATTTTATCCTTGGGGTTCAAATTTTATTTGCCTTTGATTCAAGCTTATTATCATCCATTACCATACCCCAAAACAAAGGAGATAAGTACAGTCTGATTCAACTATTCCATCATTCCTTAGTGGTACACCCCCCTCCTGACAAAAATCCTCGATCCCCTGCAAGTAGACTTCATAAGAATCGTCTGAGAGGACACACACCTGCTCAAAAGTGCCAATCATTTCCACTTTACCAGCTGCCAGGTTCAGTACTGGCCTCGTCATCCGAGCGGGCGTGGAGAAGATGTAGAGAACAGGGTATTGACTAGCTACATTTGTAATGGGCACAAGACAAATTTCTAAGAACTGAGGGACCTGATGAGACAAGAAAAAACATTATTAACAATAATCTTTACTTTCTCTTAATATTGATCACTAGGCAAAACAAGTTAAAGCAGACCAAATCCCAAGCTTAAATTCCATTCAACATTGAGGGACAACCATGGATAACCTTTTCTTCTCCAAGAACTTTTAGCATGCGGAGCCTGTTGACAAGAGAAGGTGCAAGGTCCTTGTCAACTCTTCCTATGACTCTACCATCCAATATAACCACATAACAAGACTTCATATCAGCAAGAGCTGGAGCATCATTCAGCGTCATTCCTAGTGAACACAGCAATCTGGGTAGATGGGCAGTCTGAGGTACAATGTTCACAACCTAAAGTAGACAGGATACAGATTCTAGTCAAACGTGTGCTCTACATGGACTGACACTTGTTATTGGCTTCTCTCAGGGCTTGAACATAATTTTTTAGTCCACTGACAAAGTCTTGCTAGTGAAAACTCGTCCAACTAGCAAATTGGTGACTGGAGACAACAAGCAATTTTTTGAGTAAAAATTAAAATTCTTATTGAGAGTTTTGAAGTAATGAGCTGAAAAGCGAAATAATAAGTTTGTTCGTACTTTCTTTCGAATTTCTTGACATGAAGCTCAATTCGAACAGCTTTCTTGAAAATGTTTTGGAGACAGGGATGATTCTTACCCACAAATATTTGGTAGTGGATATTTTTTCACTCGCAAAACCCAAAAACTCGCATTTGCAAGTTTGCAATCTTTAATTTTGAGCCCTGTTCTCTCCATTAATCACTGTTATTGTGTCGTGAGTTTACCTGACAAGATACAATATTGAAAACTTAAGGGGCGAGGATTCAAACAGTGGGTGGAGGAGGACTGGGGGAGCCCAGGAGAACAGGGGGAGGAGGGGTACCGAGAGAAGGCAGGAACCGGGGAAAATTGCAAAAATTTGTGCAACATTGCGTAATAAAACAGACTGAGGCAGGAGACACTAACGGACGGGAACTGGGAGTATAAGGTAACAGTAAAGTAAAAAGTGTGCTTTTCAGGCACATCATGTTTATAACAGCTGGGCTTCTCTCCATCCATTGTGGCTGTTGCTTTGTTGTTAATTTAACGGACAAGATATAATATTCCCAATTGGGATAGGATAAAAATAATACAGTCCAAAAATTGGCCTTTTCATGGAATGGCTCTTATAATTGTTGGACTTCTCTCCATCCATTGTAGATGTTGCATTTGTTCTTGTGTACTAGACAAGGTACAATATTCCCACCTAAAGGGAACAGGATACGAGATATTACAGTCCAAAAAGTGTGCTAGTTTCACATGGATTCATTTTGAATCAGGCTTCTCTCCATCCATCGCTGTTGCCCTGTTGTTAGTTTACCTGACAAGAAGCTGCCATGTGGTTCAACAGGCCACAAGGGGCACCATCCGGAGTATGAACAGGACACAGAAATCCTGAAAACAAAAGTAAAAACAAATGAAGTGCATGTTCTGTCACAGCAATGCTTTAACGGGACACTGTCACAGTATTTTGGCGACATTTTAAAATACTGAAATATGTTCTCGCATCAATGGAGACCCAGAAATAATGGTGTGGTTTTATTGCCTGGGCCCCTGAAGTCTATTCTCAAAAAGAAAAAATGTATACTTGTTAAATAGCATACCCCATGCCTCAGGCAACAACTTTCTCACTGATGTTGTTCTCATCTGAGAAAAGAAGGAACCTCTGTGGACACAGCGGAAATGGGACAGAAACCTGTAGATGTTGAGCCGGTCGGCTACCACTGAGAATCCAGATACCTGTTTTGAGAGCAAGAAATGGATTGTGTAAAATGTCAATGAAAGTAAAGTGTGCTGCAGCAAAGAGCAAATAGTAACTTAATATAAAAAGGGAGTGGGTGTGCATAAGGAAGAATGCAGATACCTAAGTGGGAAGTTGTGCCCCCTAACTAGACACGGATCATCTGCCAGAACATATACCATGGTGGTAACAAAATTGTGGGAATGCGTAAAAAGGTCATGGGACTGTTCACAGTTTAAGAGAAAGTTTATTAATTAAATAATAATTTGTAACCTGCATAAGTCCAAGACCTGATCTTGTCACCAGATTACCAGTAGCTAAAAGATATTCCATTTGGTGTGATATGTTCGTACTTTTAGACATCGCTTGGAGCATAGTGGCTGTGAAAAGAATAAAGGGAATACTGGAAAATGGCTTCAAAAATAAGCAAGTCATCCATTTTCCTGAATTTTGATCAAGCATTTTTTAAGAAACATCTATGTCCACGGTGAGCTATGTCTACTTGAAGTGAAGATATGATAATCACTGAGTCGGCCAACTTGAGTTGGTTGGGTTGATCGCATTACTCTGCAATAAATAGATCTCGCTTCCACTGTGTGGCTTTATAGCTCAGTTGGTAGAGAATTGCAACGGTATTGCGGAGGTCATGGCATGGTTCAAATCCTGTTGAAGCCCTGAATTAATTTTTTCAGGCTTCTTTAATCTGATTGCTTAAATTGGAAATTCACAGCGAAGGTCATCTCTCACTTTCATCTACATCCGCAATTCGCATATGAATTATTTAATATACTTTATATCAAACGTTTTTAACAGCATAGGCAAAATCACAGCCAAAAAAAAAATAACTAGCATTATAAATGAAATTATAAGAAATTGTCCATCCCAGATTTGACTTGGTCATGGAAGCATAGTGCAGGAAAGGTCAATTCAGTGATAAGTACTCGGTCAGTGCTGATATTGCCTAAAATTGTGTCTACAAGTTATTAATAACTTGCATGTTCACCATATTTATAACCATACTGGAGAGAGCTGGAATCCCCAGCATGCACACACTGCTAAAGCAGAGACACATGCACTGGCTGGGGTATGTGGTACGCATGGACGTTGGCAGGATCCTCAAGCATCTCCTCTACTGTGAGCTGGCACAAGGTCAATGCCTGACAGGCAGACCCTGCGATACAAAGATGTCTGCAAAAGGGACTTGAAGGCCATGGATGTCGACCTCACCACGTGGGAAGCTGTAGCCTCAGACTGGACTGTGCAGAAAAGTCTGTCCAGCTTTGAACAGTCACTAACACAGCAGGCTGAGGCAATGAGAAAGAGGAGAAAGGCCCAAGGCCAGGCAGACCGACCGGCAACGGACTTCACCTACGTCCAGTGCAGCAGGGATTGCCACTCCTGCACAAGACTTTCCAGTCACACCCGATCCCGATGCTGCTTCAGTATCACCACCTCCATAGTCTCCCAAGACTGACGGATGCCCACATACTTTCGTTTCTGTAGATTATCATTGACATCAACTCACTTACAGTGTATATGTACACAGCACCAACCTGTATCTAAATTGAAATCTTGCTTTTTTTTCATAGTTTTCTCAAGTACCTCACACACACGATACAACCAAATTTCCAATTTTTCCTGCAAACAAACAATACTTTTAATTATCATTTCTTACACTCTACATTGGTCTATGCAAGCAAATGATTAATTAAAATATTCTGACTTTTAATTTTTTCAAATTCATTACCTTTAAACACATAAGATACAAATGGCCACCAAGAAGCACTTCTTGCATCATAGGATTATCAGCTGATTCCGGCGCACACTTTTCTAGTGCTAATGCGTATAGTTTTCTTGCCATAAAGCTGAAATATAAAACATCAAACAGGCCCTGTTAACCTGTTAACATAATAATGCAGCAATTTTTCTGCACTAATGACAATGCTTTATACTTACACCAATAAATTGTACTTGTCCACATTTCCATCCAGATGAATGCAAACACATTGTCTGAGAAAGAGGGAAAACCATAACATTATGTACTAGGATTAAAACTGTTTAAAATAATAGTCACTGCAGAGATTGCATGCAAGAGATTGTCAAGCAGCAAGCTTAAGACAACAGACCATTATTCACCAATGTGAACATGCATGTCTAATCAATAATGTCCTTTCATGGACATAAAAGCTGCAGAAAAAGTTGGCTGGCTAGTTTAATGTCAAGTGTAGGTATCGAATACCCTTCTCTATATGGGAATGGTTGCTTTTTCACTGGTGGATTCAACAATTTCAACCACTGGGTCTCTGGTGTATTGACAGTGGAACTCAAGGATAAGTTCTCCGTTAGTCAGTGGTCCGTAGAAGTCCTCACAGATCTTTCTCCACGGTCCCTCTGGTAGCTCTGTTATTTTCATGGGTTTGCGATGTATGTCAAGTGTGTTGGATAGGAAGTAAATGCAGGTGGATACAAACTTGTTACACTGGACGCTTAAAAACATTGTTCTCTTTCTCAAACCATTTGTGGGAACTGGGGAATACTTCGGCAACCAAAATGGCTTGTATAAAGAGCATCACTCACTCTAGAACATAACGGGCTACATCTTCACCTGAGTACCAGTCTGGTAATCGCATTTTCACTCTAAATCTCTCACCTATAATAATTGGAACAAACAATGCCAGAAAAGGAGAGCAATGTGGGTGTGCAGATAGGAAGTAAATAAATTTATCAAACACAAGAGACAGTGTTTCATCACATTTCCAAACCCCGAGAAGACAGTTGAAAATATAATGCACAGTGGAGTGTTTTTGACAAACTTTGAGGTGTTCGGAAATGTGATGAAACACTCTATATCAAGTGTTTGACGTATCTTATCAATTAAAACTAAAACTACGGAGAAAACAAAGAATTAAAATTATAAAAATCTATGCTAATTAAGATCAGATTTCCAAACCACGGCCAACGTTCTGATTTCTTTTGTTTTAACTTGACAAATTATAAATGAATTTGAGAAGCTGGATAGACAAGATGGTGAGAATCATACAAGTATGAATCAAGAATACACAAGACAGTTGCCATAAGCTGAGTTTCTAGAAGAAAGGTACACGGACAAGTTCACAAGTACTATATCAGATACCAGAGAAGTGTTTCATCACATTTCCAAACACTGAGAAGAGAGCTGAAAATCTGAGTACTTTTGACAAACTTTGAGAGGTGTTTGAAAATATGGTGAAACACTCTCTCTCTCTCTCTTAAAGAACTAAAAAGAAGCTGGATAGACAAGATGGTTAGAGTCTATTACGGATGCATCAAAAGTACACAAAACAGTTGACAAGAAAAGAGATAGCCACTGTTGTTAACCAGAGGAGATGATTGAGTTTCTAGAAGGAAGGTGCATAGACAAGTTGGTGGCAGATGTTTGTCAGGATGTGAGTGTTTTACAAGTAGAGTAATATAGGGTGGGTAGATAGGATATTAGGGACATCAGTTAGAGGTCAGAGAGTAGTATGGATAACAACACCAGCCTATCATACATCTCCTCTCTTACCAATAAATTTAAGAATAGCCTGTTGTGTAGAACCTCCTGCTGCATGGGCTGTTCTAAGCATAGCGGCAACACATCTTTAGAAGGAACAATGCAAATGCAAGAGAAAATGACTGTGAATTACACAAATGTCTCAGCAATAAACACGTAAACTAATACAATTCTGAACTATTTAATTTACATAAAATTTTACCAGCCAACATCAATCTTTAATTAAAAAGCCAAAACTACTAATAATTAGCAATTGATAATTATTACTAGCCAACCTTTACAGATAAGAAGAACACCTAACAGGGATGCAAATAATTTTTTTTTCCTGAGAAAGGCCATGTGTCCAACTAAGTCACAATTTTGATCGGAAAAAACAACAGTGATGTCAGACGTCACATAATATGTGACGTCGCATAATTTGTTTCATCACATTTTCAAACACAGAGAAGAGAGTTGAAAAAATAGCATGCAGCTGAGTACTTTTGACGAACTTTGAGGTATTTGAAAATATGATGAAACACTCTCTCTCCCGAAGAACTAAAAAAAAGCTGGATAGACAAGATGGTTAGAGTCAAGTAAGTACTCAGTCCTCAGAGAGTGTTTTTGTGATATTATCACAGAACTCCTTGACAAAGAGTTGTCAACGCAAAACATTGGCATTTGCATTGGAAGGCGTAAAAAATTGTCCAGGCATTCTGTCCAACTACAGCTGGCATTTAATCAGACATTTGCAAATTTTGGTCGACCATTGTCCAATGTCTGACTATTATTTGTAGCCCTGCCTAAAATAAAAATATCTTATTATTTAGACATTTTGTTGTGTAGTATCACTGATTACTTTTACGAGTTGTGCCGTATTTTGACAAGCCTGTAGGGCGAGTCAAACTACAAACAATGAGTAAAAATTCTCAGCAATACTACACAACAAAATGTCTAATAAGAGATTTATTATCCAACATGTCAAATTGTTATGTCCGTTTGGGCGAATTTCTAACCAGTGCTTTGGAGTACAAATACCGCGAAATATTTGTACTCATTTTAGGCATTGTTTGTACTCTATAAAGCACAGTTGGATAACTCCTTGCCACGTTTCTCTATAATTTAACTAAATAAATTGGATGTATGTATTCCATGTGGCAAACAAATAAATAAATAAACAAGTAGTAGGCGCAAAAAAAGCTTTGCATTTTCAAGCAACGCGCATGCAGCTACTTCAGTTGACTGAAGGTGGCAATCTGTCTGTGGACAACTTCTACTGAGAACCTAGTGCTTGTCTGGAGGTCACTTTGGATGTCTACAGTGCGACGCGCCTTAGTGTGGCCACCCAACAAACTTTTCTGACAAGTTATAATTAGCCAATCAGAGAACGGGAATTTGTTATAATGTTTGAGCTGTCCTGCCTCTTGCAATGTTCAAAGCATTTGTCACAAAACCTGTCGCTCTTTTCACAAGGAGGCGGGACAACTCAAACAAATTCGCGAAAAGTTTGTTGGGTGGCCACACTTAGGCACGTCGCACTGTAATTCAGGTCTTTGCATCTTGATGTGTTGAACATAGCACTCACTCCTTTAGAAAACTATTATCTTCCTCTCCTGCAACCAGATCACAATAAATTTGTTGGTCTGTAATATTCACTAAAGCCTGAAAAAGAAAAAAATAACCAAACATTAGTATTTTTTACAAAACAACCCAATAAATTATGTTTTGGTAAACAGGGTTTAGTACTCACTTTGACGATGAAAATAAGTGGAACATAGAATAATTCTTTTTCATTGTTGATACAAATCATAATAGCTCCATCTGATAGATAATGAAGAGTCATATTCTGAAAGACAACAAATAAAAATACCATATGTGAGTAGGAAAATTGTAGCCCATCCGCATTTAGCCAAACAGGCTCATAACTTTTGGGGGTGGTTTCTGTAGCTGTGAAGCAGCCAGGAATATTGCTACTCCACCTGGACTGAATGTTAGTCTATCGTAGATTACTTCTTGGCATTCTAATAGGTTGCCCAAACTGTTCACCTGCACCAATTTATCCTTCTGGATGGCAAAAAGCACTGAGATCAAGATCTCTTGCCCAATGCAAGAACACAACACAATGTGCCTAGCAAGGGCTAGAACGGAGACTACCACTGACAGCAAAGACCAGCCACAACACAGTACAACACAGCACAGCAAAGCAGAGCTAACCACAGCATGGCAGAGATAAGCCACAGCACAGCAAAGCAGAGCAAAACACAACATGGCAGAGACAAGCCACAACACAGCACAGCAAAGCAGAGCAAAACACAGCATGGCAGAGACAAGCCACAACACAGGAAAAAAGAAAAGATCAGCCACAAGACAGAACAACACAGCAAAGCAGAGCACAACACAGCATGGCAAAGACAAGCCACAACACAGCACAGCAAAGACCAGCCACAAGACAGAACAGCACAGCAAAGCAGAGCAAAACACAGCACAGCAAAGACCAGCCACAAGACAGAACAAAGATTATTGTTTTTAAATTAATTCCTGCATGCCGCCATTTTTATTATATGATGCCAGCTGATTATATATTATATCTGTTCAATAATATACCGGTAATAATTATAATTATAATTGTTAATGTGACTGAAACATGTTTCTGTATGGAGTACTTTTAGTCCATTTGCTTATGCACTAGAAGAGTTGAGGAGAATCTTGTTTCAATTAGTTCATTACCCTGCCAAGCAACAGCCATTAGATGCAATTGCATTTAACTTACCACAGCTGTCTGGTCCTTTCTAACTGATCTCATTTGTATCCCATATTCTGTGTATAAAGGCCCTCTTCCCTTCCATGATGGTCTGATGATGGCCACTGGCTGGAAAAATAGACAAACTGCTTTTATTTTGTACCTTTTTAATAATCACATGTATATGAAGTTGGGAAAGTATGTGTTTAATCTGACAAAAAGTTGAGGCAGTTCCCTCTTAAATTATTTATTGCATCCTGTTAACTAGTCGTCACAAGGGAATGACCATCTTTAGAAATTTGGATAATGATGAAACTGGTGTTGTAAGCTCCTAAATCATTACTGAATACTATGACAGGGATGCTATTCTTGCTTATTGAGCAATTGTATAATGTACTTGCTTCCATAGCTGAATGAATTTCAGCAATTTAATTACACAGGTAGAAGTAACAAAATAGGAAATAATGAAAAATATGGAAAATATAAATGACGAATGTAATTATCACATTCACTTGACATTCATTTATTTAATTAATCAATTAATTATAACATTTTTTAGAGGAATTTGAAGAGTGCAACTTACAAAATTTCTTCTGGGCAGGATAAGCATTCTTATTACTTTTTCAATTCCATTGATTATGAAATAACCTCCAGCCTCCTGTGTAAAAAATGTAAAGCCTTTTAACCCAAACTGGCTCATAGCTGCCAGAGCTTAAATCCAGGTACTGTAGCTAGCATGAAGCGACAAGGAGTATTTCAGTCTACTCCCCTGGGTGGGATGTTAGTCCATTGCAGGCTACTCCCAAGCATTCTGTCAGGTTGACCTAACAATTCACTGGCACCCATTTATACCCCTGGGTAGAAGATGCACTGCGAGTGTTAAGTGTCTTGCCCAAGAACATAGCCTGCATAGGTGGTGGTTTATTTTGGTAGCACGCGTGATTGAAACCACTAAACCAGAAACCGGAAACTGAGCGGCTTTTTTGTTGATCTCGTACACAAGCATATGCAAGCCATTCTCATTGGATCAGAGGGCTAACACCATGTCTACAATTATTGCTCATTTCTTATCTTTACTGATCAGATCTGTCAGACCTATCATCAGGTTGTCTAAATTATGTAATTGGGGGAGGGCAATGAAAAAGGTATGCCATCTTGGCAAGCAGTCTAAATTCATTTTGCTTTCCCTCAGACCACTTCCAGCCTCACCACTCAGTTTCTAGTTTCACAGCTTTCACTGCTTGTTTCAATCTCCACCACGCTGAAACATTTCTTTCCTTTCTGGGGGAATGGAAGGTAGGAAAGGGCAAATAAAATAGTTGCCAAGTGTAAACATTTTTGGGGGTCTTTTTTCTTTTTTTTCTTTCTTTTCAGAAGATTTCTTGTTTATTAATGTTTGACCACAGTCAAGTTTCGATCACGCACGCTACGAAAATAAAGCACCAGCTACACACGCGACCAAGAACACTTGTAGTGAACCTGGCCAAGGCTTGAAACCAAGCTATTCGAACTAGAGTCCAGCACATTAGACTATCACAGCTCCCACCTCTAGCCTCCTAAAAGAAGATATTTGTAGCTTCAACCATTTACTGCAGTATTGCTGATCCAATATCAAGACTGGCATTTACGTGACAGGACTCAGAAAATCCACTGATTGTCTGAGTGCTGCTGCATTTGATTAGATAACAAATATGACCCCATCCAATTTGGCAACCACTAAAAGTCATTTTATCCAAATTGGATTTGAAGAGCACTTCCTACTTCATCTAGTACATTTTTATAGCATCCAGTACTTACCAAAACACCAGACGGAGTGCTTGTTAGGCACTGAATTAGACAGTAAAGTTTTCTAAACAGTACACCAGGGTTGTCAATAGGGAGCTTAAGCAATGACGATGATGACGGGTAGGACGACGCCTGGTTAAAAATGAATTTATATTTTACGCACGAATCTCACAATTGACTTAATGTATTTGGTGCATCCATAGTTTTCAAACGTAGCACTTGTAGAAAATGGAAAGGCAGCGTTTATTTTCAAACAGAAAAACAGAAATTCTGCTGTCAGGTTCACGTTCTCTGGAGTACTCAGAATGTGGTCATTTCACGTTGCTGTTGTACTGCTCATTAAATCTTTTGTTGAGCGACGTTTTCGTTGATGTTGTCGTCATGGTTTGCTTAAGCTGCCTAATAAGCAGCAGCGACCGGCGATATCGCCGGCTACTTAAACGTTTTCGCCGCCTACAATTTGGCAGAGATAAGTGGGGAAAAAAGCATTCATTACAAAAACGCTTAAAAAAGGGCCCCCAGTGACGTCTACTTTCAAAACATCTCCGAAATACTTCAAATCGTATTGACAACCCTGGTATACAAGAAATTCTCATGTACCTCTGCCTCTTCATGCTTGCGAACCAGTTCATTAGGTGTCAGTTTTGCCAAGGAGCAGTTGTTACACTGAAAAGAACGGCAATCACTAATAATTACTGAAAATCCACAATACTGTAGCCACTAGTTACAGACAAAAATTAATTCTAAGGGAGGCTGCAAATCCTTAGGACTGAGGAGCCAGTTTGACCAAGATAAAAGAGATCATGTTAAAAAAATAAGTTAAAATAAATAAAATAGGTTAAAAAATTACCTAGTTTGAAAACATTACCTGCGGCCAATTTTGATCTGACACATAATTACCTTGACCATGATTGGGATATTTGCAATGACCTTCGTGACATTTCCTTCCAGCTGATTGTCAAGTTTCCATTGAAGTGTCACCTGAAGTTTGGCTTTGTAAGTAGCACCACGTTCCCGACACTGAGAGAAAGACAAAAAACAATAAAATAACTAACTAAACGAAAACTATATATTAACATTTAATTATCTGAAGTATAAATAAATGCTGAACACAATGGCTACTGAAAAGCAACAACAATTCGTTATTTCCGAGTTCTTTTACCTCTGTGCAAGACCTTTTGAATGGTAAAGACGATTATTCAAATGTTTATTTCAATACAAATTAAACATATTAATTATTTTATTTGAAATGTCAGTACACTGATCATCAGTTGGAGACAGTGGCAATGAAGCAACAATGCAGAATGACATACCGGTACATGTATTGAACAAAGAATTGGAAATTAATTTATTTTTAACTGGAGTAGGGATTGCTGACAGGAGGAGGGAAACAGAAAGCTTGCTTTTTTATAATTTGTCACTATTAATGCCACTTGCTGGTACATAACCTAGTGCCCTAAGAGACTAACCTCTGAAGGGAAGACCTTCATCTGAGAGGCATGCAAGTTATTTTCTGACAATGTTGGAACTCCAATAGAAGCATCCTGAAAAATATGAGCAGATAATTCAGTTGTAACATGTGGTTTAAGTAAAAATATCCAGACACAGTCCAAATACTGTTAAAATATCCTTCTCAGATATCACTCTGGTACAAGAAGATCACACCTACCAAATCTAACACATGGGTGAGTCACACCTGTGGGTCAAAAACTTCCATCTCAGGCCCATGGATCAATTTCTCACGCCTTTGAGATAATCATTACAGCCACAAGTGACAAAATTTCTAAAAATATGCAAACTTGAAGCAATGCAAGAAATGATATGTTCATCTAAATCACAGTACTTCACCTAAAAAATTTTGACTCTGAAAAAGTTGGCAGGGAAAGGAAGATCAGTGAAAATGCTAATGCCAATTCTACCCTCTTGAAGTAATCCCTGATAATGCAAAATTTTGCATTATAAAATTAATCGAAGTTCAAATGGTGACTCCTTGGTTTACAGAATTGGATGCCAGATCACCCAGGTTGCTGGTTTTTTTAGAAAATAATTTCACAGCGCTCAAAATTAGCAGTTGCCTGGTTACCCAGGCAACTAAAACTAAGTTTGGGCAAACAGTTTTTAGGAAAAATAAAGGGCTGGTTGCCCGAGATTGTCCGGCCTTTGCCATAAGGACAACCCGTATTTTTTCTAATTTCGAGCACTGATTTCAGACCCACCAAAACTTGGAGGCTTACAGGGCTGTTTCCCCTTTACTGTCAATATATCATTTGATCAATCAATCAATCAGTCAGTCAATCAATCAATCAATCAATCAATCAATTAGTCAATCAACAAATCAGTCACTCCAAACAAAATGCGTTGAAAACTTTCAAAATACTTACTGCAAAGAATATTGTGGCCTTTTGTCTATTTGAAAGCAAGAATTCTCTAGGACGGATAGCCTATAAAGTGACAAGTAATTTTTTTAGTAACCCGGGTAAAATGCTGGCAATTGAATTAAATGCAATTGATTTAACGAAACTTGCAAGTAACAGTCAATGAATGAGTAATATTCACCTGAGCTGCCAGCGAAAGGCCTTCTTCCAGCATGAAATTGAACGACTGTATGTGTGGACTCACCAGATCTTGCAGCAACTAAACGATGAAATAACACTTCCAGTAATTACTTCTCGTCAAGAAATTAAGAATAAAACTAATTATGAAAACTAATTATACCTTGTTCTGTTGTTTTGGTAGTTTGCCGAAGTTGCATACTGTCAAATTCTTCAAATTTGGAAGAGCGCTGTTTTGGTCCTGAACAGCCGCCATTTTGAAAACAAGCACGTGTTTCTTTCCCCACTCCCCCACGGTATACTCTGTTAGGACTCTTGCTTTCTATAAACCTTTGCTCTTTGTATCCATGAAAATAAAATCAACTTATGTAATTTTATCCTTAAACCAAGAAGAGAACAGCATTAATTGAAAAAAGAAATTTGTTCATCTGGAAAAAAAAAAATTCACCAGTCTCGAAACTTGCTTGACATCATCCCCATATGCATGTTATACGATTCCTAATCTGCACTTAGCCATGGTGCTGCAGTAGTTTCAATTTCAATACTTTGTATAGTAATACACGTTTCATGAAGTAAAAAAAAATATGTCGCTTGTCCACATATGATTTCCCATACTAATAAAAAACCTTCCCCACCCCGTCCCCCTTCTTTTCTGATGCTCAATCCTAGCAAGGCCTCACCACTCGAATTGTTGCTAAGGACCATGCACTTGTTAAGAATCGATTTATTAAGTTTCACGTGTTTTCAAAAAACACGTGAAAGTGAATGTAAGGAAGGTCATCTTCATGTTATCACGTCAGTACCCCTCGCCCCCTTATTCTCTGATGGCAACCCTGAACGAAATTCCGACAGCGACATGGTAACCTTTCGAAATTGCGACATGAAAAAATTCAATGGGACGGAGGACCTGAACAACACTCCACCCCCTCCCCCTAACAGGGCCTTATTAGTGTCGTCACGGTCCTCGTGACGGATGTCGTGACGATCAGGTGCATCCCACAAGTCTTAGTGGTCAGTGTAAGAATCGTCAAAATGGCCGAAAAGCAAGACGAAAACGACCTCGAACTAAAAAGAGTGAAATCCAACACAGATACCCCAGTAAGTTTTTTCGCTGTATTTTGACGGCTTCTCGATAACTTGGATTTTAACCTGAGAGGAGAAATAATTGGTTGTTGAGCACAGTTGTGGAATAATTACAGGAAGAAGAAGATGATGATGAAGATGACGACGACGAAGACGATGGCTCCGATGAGGATGAAGTGGAACCCAAGTTAAAATACGAAAGGATCGGAAATGCTATGAATATCATTCTGAATGGAGAGGAATGTGCTAGTTGTATGGCAGTACACACGAAGGTACTGGAGCTCGATTGCATGTTTTACATCGTATCGTGATCATGTTTTCTGGGCTGCATTCCAGTTAAGTTTAATACGCCGAAGATCTTCGGCGTGGATCTTTGCCTTTTTCCATATAATCCTTTTAAATCTTGGCGTACATACGGAGATTCTTTGGCGTGAGCTTCGCATGAAATACAACTTGGCTGACCCACTTGTGTAGCAGCTTTTAAGCTTGTAATTGGATCCTGTTCCTCTAGTGTAGCAGTTGCTGTTGTTTTGAGGGTTAGAGGCATTGCAGGGGCAGATCCAGGATTTTTCGTAGGAGGGGTGCACCACTAAGGAATGGTGCGACTGATGGGTGGCATAAGCAGAATACTAGTTATATTAGAAAGTGGCAGATCATCTCAGGGAGGGGTGTGCACCCCCTGCACCCTCCCCCTAGATCCACCCCTGCATTGTTCAGGTTGTTTGTTCTGTTGTTTTCATGCCGGGTATCCAGCCATTCATGCGAGACCTTACGACAGCTGGTACATGACCCTGACTTGGCATGCTTGTAAATAAGGGCCATTCCAATTTATAAACACCCGATCCCCCCACCCTCTGAAGAGGGTGGAGGGGATGGCTCCCAGTTTTGTGTGAGAAAGAAACATTAGGATAGCAAAATAAATTGATATCACAATAGAATGCATGTTTTTTCTTGTTATATACTTGGGAAACACCCCAATACATGTAGATCCATTTACATGTATGATTGTATATTTCCATGTTGATAACATAAAACAAAGGTGGTTTAATTTATAAATCCCTGTATTTCAAAGGAGTGCTTTATAAATATTTGTTCTGTTGATGTCATTATGCAGGTTTGTCATCATGCAAAAACGCTTTGAAATGGGAGTAATATAATTTTTTAAAAAGAATCCTAAAAGTCAACTCCCCAGATACCAGGCTGCATTCCTTGCAAGTTACACCAGTTGAAGGTCTTCTGTGTGGTTCCTTTACAGTAAAATCTCTGCATATACTTTCGGTGAATCTTCAGCGTGAACACTGCATGGAATGTACCTTAGCCCTTCCCTGTCTGACATTTTCATTTTTTTTACCTAGTTTCTTGCCCTTGGCACTCACTATGGAGTTGTCCACATACTGGATCACCAGGGAAACCCAAGCAGTAGCAAAAAATACCCATCAGTAAGTACAGGGGCAGATAATGGAGACATGGAAATAAGATCAAAGAACTGACTCTTTCTTCTAGCATTGGTGATTGGTAAATTTGAGGCTTTGGAGTTGGTGAGACTAGCGTTCTTCTATGCAAGACCAAGACTTTGAGTTTTGGATCACAAGACTGAAATTGAGACCCAAAAATAGCTTTGTAAAAAGCATAATGTAAGACATTCAGAACCACTCAAAAAACAAGATTGAGACTCATGGCATTTGGTTAAAATTATTCAAGACTTATTTTTTGGAGACCTTTCACTTCTCTTTCAATAATTACTCACTACAGGAAATTCTGTCAAGAAATGACATTTTATTTGGAGGACTGCAAGTGACTTGTATATTATTTAAGCCATTTCTCGTGGCATTAACTTCTTTCTTTTTTCAGCATACTACAGCTATAAATCAAATAAGCATTGATCAAAGTGGAGACTATGTAGCCAGTTGCTCTGATGATGGACGTGTAAGCAGATAAAAAAATAATACTAGAAATCTAGATATTTTAGGCATTTTCAATTGGTATTTAGCTTTCATAGTCTTAGCTTACTCAAACTAGCACCAGTGTGCTCTATATTGCTAGTGAGTTTAAATGAAGATTCTTACTATGATAATATTGTTTTGTGTGTGACTCTGTATGATTATCTCTGCCAGTGAATTGATTGTACAGGAGCTAAAGTTGTAATATTGTACAACATAATTTTGGTTGAGAAGTTGCCACTTAGGATTAATTACGTGTGCAACAGGAAATCTGGAGATTTGTAGAAAATGAAACTACAAATTCAAAGATCTTGACTAACAAACAATGTGATTCACTATAATTACAGGATGGTATAGAATTAATTTATATTATCTTATTGCTAAATATACAGTAAATGGTTTGAACCCGGGAGTTAACAGTCAATCGACTTACGCTCAGGTTGTTGAAACCTCAGTCACAGTCACCAACGACAGTCCTTCTCAGGACTCACCCGGACAATCAAACTACACGATCGACTATATATTTTATTGCTGTTGTTTTTTATGTGTTTTTAACCCACAACTATGTTACTATGTGACATGTTTCTGTTCTCTACTGTAGTTACTTAAGTGAAAGGGTTAAATTTACACAATAATTTGTTTGTTTAAAGTAGGTTGTTCTGAGTGCATTTGGCAGCAACATACAACAACTATGTTACTATGTGACGTCTTTCTGTTCTCTACTGAAGTTACTTTAAGTTACCAGTGAGAATAGAAATGCTGTCACAGGGACAAAATGTACAAGTGGATATTAAATGAAAGGGTTAAATTTCCACAATAAGTTGTTTGTTTAAAGTAGGTTGTTCTTAGTGCATTTGGAAGCAACATACAACAACTATGTTACTATGTGACGTCTTTCTGTTCTCTACTGAAGTTACTTTAAGTTACCAGTGAGAATAGAAATGCTGTCACAGTGACAAAATGTACAAGTGGATATTAAATGAAAGGGTTAAATTTACACAATAAGTTGTTTGTTTAAAGTAGGTTGTTCTTAGTGCATTTGGCAGCAACATACAACAACTATGTTACTATGTGACGTCTTTCTGTTCTCTACTGAAGTTACTTTAAGTTACCAGTGAGAATAGAAATGCTGTCACAGTGACAAAATGTGCAAGTGGATATTAAATGAAAGGGTTAAATTTCCACAATAAGTTGTTTGTTTAAAGTAGGTTGTTCTTAGTGCATTTGGCAGCAACATACAACAACTATGTTACTATGTGACGTCTTTCTGTTCTCTACTGAAGTTACTTTAAGTTACCAGTGAGAATAGAAATGCTGTCACAGTGACAAAATGTGCAAGTGGATATTAAATGAAAGGGTTAAATTTACACAATAAGTTGTTTGTTTAAAGTAGGTTGTTCTTAGTGCATTTGGCAGCAACATACAACAACTATGTTACTATGTGACGTCTTTCTGTTCTCTACTGAAGTTACTTTAAGTTACCAGTGAGAATAGAAATGCTGCCACAGTGACAAAATGTGCAAGTGGATATTAACATAGAAACTTACCCCCTGTATTCATTTGCTAAATAGACTTTGAAGATTAATAAATAATTTGTGGAACATGCTGCTACTTACAACATCTTAGTGTTCTTGATGTTGGAGGATTTATTAGGCCTTGTCCCTAGTATACATACCGTAGAATCCCGGTTATAAGCCCTGGGCTTATACAATTTCGTAAGGGTTTTTGGGTGGGCCTATAATCGGGGGAGCTTATAACCCGGGGGGCTTATAATAGAGAGGAAAAAAACGTCTAAAATATGTCGCTAATGTACCGCCTAGTTATTGTTAACTGTATACGGTACCCGGTATAACAGGGGTATAACCGGGAGGAAATTTCTATTAGCAGAGAGGTGGGCTTATAATCGGGAGGGCTTATAACCGGGGGGGCTTATAACCGGGATTCTACGGTATTTGCCTAGTTATGTAGTACTTTCGAGTGCTATACTATGGAATATTCCACACGTCACTCACATTTCTGTCGTAAATATGTACACAAGCCTTTAGTTGAGTTTGTATGCTAAGAATGGAAGTGGAATGTTCCATGAGAAAGTGCTGCATATTAAATATTTTACACTGTGCTATAGAAAACATGGGGAATATAAGATTGTAATACACAAAGGGAAGGTTGGGTGTAGTACCATCTAATATACAACGATGTTTTGTGAAGTGTTCTGATTGGCTGTATTTTCTATATTTTCTAAATGCAGATACATGTAACTTGAGGGTCTTGACTGAGTTTGTTGACCTAACAATAGTATTGTGAAAGTGAACATATATATGAAATTTCATTAATGTCGCAGTTCCTAGTGAGTTATGTTTCGAACCCCAAACAAACATACACAGAAAAGACACATTACTGGTATATGGTGTAAGGGGGAATCACCGCTCCGCAATTGGTGTGACAGGCGAACTTCCATTGCGTGACTTAAAAGCCAAACCTATCTCCCCAGTTTAACACTGATTCTTTTGTGGATGTTGTGTTGTGCAAGGACCACTAGTTGAGATCAAGTTCCCCAATTTCCTGTTAACTTTGAAATTTATTGTTAGTTGTTCTTGGTATAATATAAATATATATTTAGCTCTCTTTGCTCCAAATTGTAAAATCTACAGATTATCAGTTAGTGTAAAGAACACCTGATGATTTTCTTCCGATCAATCATTTGTTTTCCTCTGTTCAGGTTGTAATAAATGGTCTTTACAGTTCCGAGAATAATGTTCAAGCCAGTTTTGATTCTCCTGTTAAGGTGAGAAGTGCACCTTTTAATAAATGTTCTAACTTTTCTGCTTTTTTCGTCCATACTTTTATTGTTCTTCTTTTTTGTTTCTTACATGAAGCAATCTTGATGTAATAAATCAAACACGTGAGACAGTGTTTCATCGGGGTATCCAAACACTGAGAAGAGAGTTGAAAATACAACGCGCAGCAGAATATTTTTAACGAACTTTGAGGTGTTTGGATAGCCGATGAAACACTGTCTAGAGTGTTTGATATACATTCTCAATCAAAACAAAAACTAAGGAGTAAATGGAGAAATAAAATTGTCAAAATCTATGCTAATTAAGATCGGGTATCCAAACCACGGTCTCGGTTATGATTTTCTTTGTTTTAACTTGATGAATTATTAATGTATGTGAGATGTATCAATGGCAAATGTCTCTCTTGTTTTTAGTCAGTTGCTTTAGATCCTGAGTTTTCCAAGAAAAGGACAAAGATGTATGTAACTGGAGGAACAAAGGTTAATATTTTCTGTTTTATATGTGGCTAAATGTAATTTAGGTGAGGTTAAACTCGATACAATGCTGGCCAGCGGTCTCATGCATGAATCCGGGGTGCCCCAAGGCTTTGCAGGGGCTCATTTATTTTACAGGTCTTGTGTTGAGGTCAAGTCATTTGCTTGCATTACCTTTCGCTAGCTGGGACAGCGATTGCTTTTGCTCCTGTCCCTCCCATCCCTTGTGGTAAGTATGGGTAGCTTGATGATTTTTTTCCACTGAGTTGTTGCTCAGTGTGACGGTGCCTGGTGGTTGCCACTCACAGGATTGTCATGGTTACTGTTCGCGCTCGGGGTGGCTCCGACAGGAACTTCAGGCACCTTCCCCAAACTCATCTATTGGTGATAAGTTTAACAAACAAAATTTAACTTCAGGTCGGTTGGTCTTGGTTTGACCATTGGACGAGTTCTTTGTTCCGTGTCCTTAGGAAAGGTCTATGCTTTTCTCTCACTGTACATGTACCTCTCTCCATCCAAGTGGCCAGGTTTAGAAAGGGGCACCAGTAGTGGACTGGTATCCTATATGCAGTACCCTATGAGCAGTTGGTTTCCTCCATTGTAGAGTTCATTGAGTAGAGGAACATGGAGGAAACTAACTGCTCCCAAGTCACCCATTCAGGGGATCAGATGTAGAAAACTATGCTCCTTGCCATTTGGCTGGAACGCAGACTATTAACCTTCTGTCATTTACTGCACCGCAGACAAAGCTGTAGTTTTAAAATGATTTTATGTGTTGTTGTAATGTCCAGTGACACTCTACATTTTTGTATCCTTTGCAGTTGATCTTGACTGAGAGAGGCTGGTTTAGAAACAAAGCTACTATCTTACACGAAGGAGAGGGAAACATCAGAACAATTAAATGGAGGTCACATCTTATAGCATGGGCTAATGATGCGGTATGGCAAAATATGAAGAAAGTCTGTCTTTCTATCATGGTTATGTTGTGGCTCAATATTTTATTTTAATCTGTGGTACAATTGGGAATTTTCATTTGTTTTATTCCAGTTTGTACCATTAAGGGTAAAACTGAACCACAACATGTACTTAATTTTCTAGGATATCTTCCTAGTCGATTTTCCCATTCCCTCCTTCTTCTTGCAAAGCACTTCTGAGGTCTTCTGTACTCACACTCAATTTTGCTTGGACACGTTCGTCCACGGGGGAAAGGTGCTGCTAGTGAGGTTATCCCTATGTTAAGCACCAACCCGTGAAACAAGGCCAGACCACAACACCGGGAACCTCGTTCGTGTTTGGCTTATTACATGTTTTTTGTTTTGTTTGTTTCAGGAAGTGAAGGTGTTTGACATGAATTCTCAACGAGTAATAACTCACATAAAAAGAGAGCCAGGAAAGTATGTGCTGTAAATATCGGCAGGGTTTTCATTTGATGGTAAATGTTGCTATAACCAGAACTGGTGACATACATGTACAATGTAATCAGACAAGTAAATAGTGGAACTCCAGCAGTCACCGGCATGGTTTGAAACCCCTGCATGTATTTGCATGTACTGTCAATGTACTATAAGGAAAGGTCATGGTTTTATGTCCATGATAGTGTCCATCTTCAAGTTGATAAAAGATTGATGAGCTCTTTCTCAATAAATCTTAATAACTAGGCTACAGTTACAAACTGCATGTGCTTCCTCCTTTAAATACTTGAAATGGTCATGGAACATTTTTAAGCCTGGTTTTCACTAGCAACGGAGTCAGAGTCGTAAGCATGACAGAATTGGAGTTGGAAGAATCAGAACATTTCCATTTTCTTCCGGTTCTGCTTATGACTCCGTTGCTTACGATCTAGTGAAAACTGGATTGTCGAAGTCACAAGCAGAAACATTGCTAGTTTCAGGCACTACAAGTACTTCCTTTCTGCTTGCGACTCTGACAGTGTAGTTTTCACTTGATCGTAAGTGACGGAGTCAAGCGGAATCGGAACTCTGCTACCGACTCTGTCGATTTGATTTTCACAAGATCGTAATGCTTACGACTCCACTTACGACTCCGACTTGCGTGGCTAGTGAAAACCAGGCTTTAGTCAGGGTGGAATTTTTAGGGATTCTAATTTTTGGGTCTTGGTTTCCAGCTACAGACCTGAGCTATATCGTTGCTGTTTGTGTTGGAGAGATGATGTTACTCTTCTGATTGGCTGGGCAGACATGGTTCAGGTACGAGCCATTAATGGCTTGGCTCTCAATATTTTGCTCCAAATTCTTCCTGGTGCCTTTATTCATACTAAGTTCTGCTTCCCCAGATTTGTGTTGTGAAAGAAAGATTGGTTCAAAGGTCAGATCTGCCTCCTCTGGTTGTGGAAATAGGTAAATTTTACAGTAAATGTATGGAACTATAATAATGTCCGAAAACTGTCCACCCCATTGTTTACAGGCTTGGGCATCTGATGTGGGAAATTTGGTTTTATCAACTGGGTTGATAATGTCAATTGGCCACCATAAAGAGATTTAAGAGCTGACGTTTCGAGCGTTAGCCCTTCGTCGGAGCGAAGCCTATTGCCTATTGCCTATTGTTGGTAATTATTTTATTCTTGCACATGGCTTGAAAGGTTTCACTTTAGAATCTGCTTTGTCCAATTTAGTAATTAGTTTAGTTCATCAATTCTTAAATTCAAGTCTTCCTTTAACTTACTTTGCAGTTGCCAGATTTAAAACTGATTATTACATTTCTGGGATAGCATACCTGAAAAATGACTTGGTAAGCTCTGTGCTGGATTTGTGTGTTTGTTTTAAGTGATTAGCAAGATTCAGTTGTTATGAAAATCTAATATATTAAATGTACTAGCACTTATCTACAATAAACATGTCTGAATATCAAAGTTTGATTCCAGTTCAGTAAGAACTACGGTATTGTTGGCAATAATGTGCCTTTTTAATGTGCCAATTTAAAAATAAATTCAGATCAAGCATTGTTGCAAGCTATTAACTGAGCTATCTATACCTCTGTAAATTACAGTTTCCCTCTCATCTTAGTTAATCTGTTTATATACTTTGTCTTCCAGCTTATTTTTGCTAAATTTTTAACATAGTTTTTTCTGTGTGTGTATGTGTGTTGTATGTGTTTATGTACTGTAAGTCCTATGTACCTGACCTTTAAAAAAATTACTGATGTAAACACTTAGGATGGCTGCCCAGCTTCTCATTAGCCAATATGGTTATTTCAGGCAGCCATGTACTCTTTTGATTTTATTCTTCTTAGTTTTGTTAATTTAATTTAATTTCATTCAGGGTACAAATAAAGTTTTTGTTGTTGTTTTGCAATAAATAATAGGTGCTGATCCAGCATGTTTCTTAGGAGGGATGCACCATTAAGGAATTACATTAAAACGAGTAAACCACAGAATACTAGTTATATTAGAAAACTGCAGGTCATCTCAGGGAGGGTTGGATGCACGTACACATGCCCTACACCCGTCCCCTGGATCCCCCCCTGAATAAGTATTAATTGGTGTCAAGCAAACTTGTTTAGGCTAATGGAATAATTATGTAAATTTGTCCAGGTTATCCTGTCTTACATGACAAACATTGAAGCAGGAAGGAGAAAGGTAATGTGACTGTTTAGGGAAAGGTTTTGGACCTTGTTTGCATTTTCATATAAACAGAGCTGCCACAGGTCAGGAAATGGTCAGGGGAAAATAACATTGTTGAAGGTCAGGGAAAAGTCAGGGAATTTTATTTTGAGTCAGGGAAATTTGACGTGTCAGCAAAAATTCAGAGAAAATTGAAATGATAAAACTGCTCATCCAATGCCGTTGAACACTGAAAAAAAAAATGACAGCTCAAAAATTTTATTATCATCTCAGAGATGAATTGGAGTCTGGAGGCTGCTAACTGCATCTGACATTTTGTTATGTATTTGTTCAGGCAAATTTGATCTTTATCAGCCAAGGGAAAAGTCAGGAAGTTTTGAAAACTGAATCTTTGTGGCAACTATGACAAATGAATAATATTAATAATTTTATAGCACAATGAGCTATAACCAGTTCTGCTGCTTTGGGTCAATAAGGAACAATTACTTTCCAGCATATTAATCTATTTTTTTGTTGTATCAACTGTCGACAGAAAGGTGAACCGTTAGTTGCACACAGACCACAGCTGAGGATTGTAACACCACGTGGCCTCAGTGAACCTGAAGAGATTTCTGCAGATGCTCTGTCAGTCAGAGGGTTCGAGCAGTATCGTTGCGATGATTATCATTTAGGTAGGACTTTGTTGAATCGTTTTTGATCAGTTGACAGACAGTTGGTCAAACAGAAGAAAGAAGGACCAGACAATATTTTATTTTTTTTTTTTTTCACTACCATTAAATTAATTTGAAAAAGATAAAAATTGCTAACTATAAATTGCGTTTACGTGTCAATGTAAAATTATTATTAAATCCTTCAATCCACATGCTAAATTAAGAGTAATGAAAATGCTATCTGGAAGTCAATTATTATCTGACTTTTTTATCAAGCACTACACGAGAAAAGAGTTGGTTTAGTTTAGTGGTGATCGTCTACTAGACTACCAAAAGCAGAAATGTGAGAGGTGGCACCATAAACAGAATTTTCCTGTTGTTGAAAAAGAATGACATATAAAAGCAAATAAAAAAATTTTGCTAAGTAACAAGTTGTATCGTCTCACAAGAGATAAAGCTGCATGCATCATAAGGTATGGGCAGTCCATTATTTCCCTAGTCCTTCAAATAGGTAAGCAGTGTGCACTATGGACTTAGAAAAAATCGACTGCTTGTATATGTAGTCTGCTTGCATGAAAAAATTGTGTGTTGTAAGGAGATTGTGACTAAATAATATTAATATTGTTAGTGAAAATGAATTCATATAATATCAAATAATCACATGTATCAATGAAATGAATTGATTCACACATAAGCCTTTCTCTTTGGCATCCTTTTAACAATTGATTGTTATAGCCATTTATAATTTATTGCATAATTTATAATTCATCACTTAATGCAGCCTTCCCTTACAGTTAACCTCTGATAGACCTGCAGATATTAATGCTTATCTATTTGACATGAGCATATTTGAATGGCTTGGTGCAAGACTGATGTAAGTGACTTTTTTCGGTAAAAATTTTCCTTCAAAAGTGCCTGAATTTTTGCATGTGCTTTTCAATTCAGTAGTAAAACATTCCAACATTTTTTGGCTCGTTTTTCTCAGAAACAAAGTGCAAACCAACAAAAAAAATACAGGGGAATGTTTTACTACTAAAAGTAAAAAAATTAATTCAGGCACTTTTGATGGAAAACATTTCACCCAAAAAAGTCACTTATGTCATTCTTTTGCACCAAGCCATTCATTTATTGATAATGACTACACTAATTCAAATTGCATTAATGATTAATTAAACATTGATGCTTGGCTTATTACGCATCTATCAGCTTTTCTTCATGATGATCTGGGCAGTCCAGGCTCGTCTTCCTTTCACCGTGGTAGGTATAACACCACTTCAACAACTGATTGACTCTTACTTAAACCTTTTGGAATCAGATCATTTGAATATAAACTGCATAATAGGTAATTTGCATTAGAGCTAGTAGTAATCAGTAATAAAAATAGCACAGAAAATGTAATTATAAATATATGTTTAATAATAATAACAATAACAATAACAATAACAATAACAATAACAATAACAATAACAATAACAATAACAATAACAATAACAATAACAATAACAATAACAATAACAATAACAATAACAATAACAATAACAATAATAATAATAATAATAATAATAATAACACTAATAATAAAACAGAATATTTTTATTGGCTCACAGTGGTCCCAGGGAGTGGGATCTTGTACAAGTTTACAGTGCTGTGCCTTTGAAAGACAAAGTTCTGTTGGCATGTCTTTCAAATGTTCAAACAAACTGGAAGCAGCGAGGCAGGATGAGTTGACCGTATGAACATAGAACTTGACATCTCTGCCATTCACAGCTCTTGCACTCTAATTGGCCACTTAATAAAACCACCAAAAAAGCGTTACAAAGTGAACAAAACCTTTGTCTTTGTGGCCACAGTATGGCACGCAGTACTGTAAGGATGATGGCAGTAAATGATGCAGACACTTTTTTATTTTATGTTTCTCTTCACAGAAAATGTTGCTGAAGAAAACCTGTTTTATATTGTTAGTCCTAAAGACCTTGTGCTTGCCAAGGTGTGTGTTGGTGATACTTAGGAATAGATTTTTTGTTACGTTGAAAGTACTTTGCCTATTATTTGATATCTAAGTAAAAAGTGGTATGTTGTTTTAGCCTAGAAACATTGATGATCACATCAAATGGCTTATGGATCATGGAAAATATGAGGTACAGTAACTGTTGTATATTTATGCACTAGAGTACTTTTTCATGTTTGCATAGCCTCATCTAGACAGGAGGGGGTTTGTAGAATCGAGAGAGTTATCCAAGCCCCTAGATGCAGTCAAGGGTTTCCTTATTACTTTCAAAAACTCTCCCAATCCCCAAAGTGTTTTATATGAGGCTAATAAGTAAAACCCGAAAAAAGTCCTTTTATTGCTTTTATAAAATAATACTAAAAAATAGGCATGAATCAAAAACATCACACCAGTGTTTACCATACTTTCTCTCATCTAAACACACCTATCCATGTACAATGCACCTTATATTTGATGAGACGTGTTAAGTACTGTTTTACACATTTTAAATTGTACACTCAGCTGTCAGGAATCCATGTTGTTTCTATTGCAGGACGCATTAGTTGCAGCAGAGACAAACAGTAAAGAGGTCAAGAAACACAATCATCAGGTGACATAAGATTGTGTTTATTCACAGGAAGGTGTGGACCTCTAGTGCAGTGGATTTAATTGACCAGGCTCAAGCGCTGTCCAGGATTGTTGCATGTGTGGTGTGGTGTGGTGCGATCCTTTCTTGTCCCAGAGTTGTTTGTCCCTCTTAGCCAGCTGGGTCTGTGCACGATGAGCAAGTAGCTCTGTGGCACAGGATTTGTTTGGCTAGAATCTAGGGAGGGAGTCAATAACATCAGCTGTTTTAAACTAACTTACAGCAAAGGGATTTTAAAATGGCCAATGTAATTGGACTCCCTTTGTAAGATTCTAGTCCATCAAATCATGTGTCCCCAGAGCCACTTGTTCTTCATGCACAGGCCTAGCCGGCTAAGCGGGACTAGCGGTTCTGGGGATGAGAATGGATGTGATGTGGGGAGGAGCTGGAGTGCGGACTAGTGGTGTGGTGCCCTGTTGTATTTGGGCTGTTTTGCATTGCACTGAATTTATGTACTCACAGGACCTCTCTCTGCTCAGCACTATATATGGATACTAATTAGTAAATCAATGTGATAAACTACCAGGGGGTGGGGGCATCCCATCCAGTGAGAGAAACAATATTCCCACTTGCATCAAGCTCTAGCAGCTATATTATCATTCAGCATGAATGGCCATCTCTGTCATGTTAACCTTGTTTTCTTTCTATATTTCAAAGCACTTACCGGTAATTAATGGACTCAATTTAGGCCTAACAATTTTCATCATTTGGGTTTTCAATTACAAGGATATTGGAAGAGCTTATCTGAAATCTCTGATGGAGGAAGGAAAATATGAAACAGCTGCAAGGTTAGTTAATAATTTCAATTCAATGCGCTTCACTAATTTCAAGTACCATCCCTAGAATATTGTAGATAAGTGATCCCAAAAGTAGCCTACCACAACAGTAACAGTACTATTTGGTGGCCCGGAGGACAGGAGTTCTGAACCTTCCACTTCCCGTGCCTTTACTTATTTCTATTGCAAAATGTTACGTAATTTGCAAAATTTTTCCTGATTTTTCCTGCTTCCCTCTACCTTGGGAATGCCATTTCCAGCCTTCTCTCCTTCTGCCTTCCATACACCTCCTGTCCCGCATTCTCCCAGGTGCTTGCCTCGCTGCCCCCTCCACTGTTTTGTGTTCAAATCTTTGTTGCTACTTCTACAGATTGTGCGTGAAAGTATTAAATAACGACAAGAAACTTTGGGAGGATGAAGTCTATAAGTTTGCCAGGAAACATCAATTGGAGGTTGGATTGTTGTTTGGTTTCATAAAAATTAATGGGGTCATTTCACTCACTCAGTTAGGATCTTAGTATCCGGGAGAGCATACACCATTGATACTTCAACTCTCCATCAGATCTGCTTCTATCCTGGGCCAACCTTCCAAGTGTGGTCCAGTTGTGGTCCCATTCCCATCCCCAGAGTTGCTTGTCCCTCTTGGCTGGCGAGTTGCTTGTCCCTCTTGGCTGGCTGGGCCTGTATATGAGGAACAAGTGGCTCTGGGGACATATGATTTAAATGGCTAGAGCCTAACAAAGGGGGTCCAATCACATCGACCGTTTTAAACTATCCTTCAACAAAGGGATTTTAAAACGAATAGAGTGGGTAAGTTTCTAAAGAAACTGTGGTGCTGCGTCGGTGGGAAGTATAACAATATAATTTGGTTTTATCAACTGGGTTGATAATGTCAATTGGCCACCGTAAAGAGATTCACGAGCTGACGTTTCAAGCATTAGCCCTTCGTCGAAACGTCAGCTCTTGAATCTCTTTACGGTGGCCAATTGACATTATCAACCCAGTTGATAAAACCAAATTATATGGATTTTAAAACGGTTGATGTGGTTGGACTCCCTTTGTTAGATTCTAGCCAATCAAATGACGTGTCTCCAGAGCCACTTGTTCAGCTGGCTCATCATCATTCCAACTCGTCATTTCAGCCTGCACACTCCCTTGACAGGAGCAGATTTCAATAACCGATTCTGATTATTAGTCGGTTCCATTTGCTTATCTTATCATAACTTTCAGATTGAACGTGACCCTGATGTTGTTTTGTTTCTGTTTTTCTCCAACAGGCCATTGCTCCGTACATTCCATCTAGCACTGTGAAGCTGAGCTCTGCAATTTATGAAATGGTTTTGTATGACTTCCTCAAGAAAGATGATAAGGTGACTGGTGAATAGTAAACGTTATCCTCTACATTCAAACGCTACTCCACCTTTCGCAATTTCTCCTCTGTATCAGGAGTTTCGTCCTTTACAAATCCCTGATTAGTTATCAAACTTGTTGTTTATGTTTCAGAAATTTCAGGCACTGATCAAGGATTGGCCAGCGGATTTGTACAGTGTGCAACCTATCATCAGTGCAGTGCAGGTGAGGACACTTCACACCTTACGTTAAGTACAACACTTATATCCAGCAACAGGCTGACAGACTGATTGAGTGTCTGACCGACTAACTAACTGTTTGCTGACTGACTGACAGAATGACAGACAGATGGATGGACTGACTGACTGCCAGAACGCCGGATGGACTTACTGACTGACTGCCTGACTGACTGACTGACTGACTGACTGACTGACGGATCGACTTATGGGCGGACTGACAGACAAACTGACTAATGGACTGAGGTACAGACTGACTGACTGTCTGACTGTCTGACCGACTGAACAGTTTAAGGCCCTGCCAACCCAATATTCAGGCAACCAACCAACCAAATGTCTCATTGCCTGCATTACTTTTGCTTTTTAGGATCAGCTGGAAAAAGATCCTCAAAATCGGGTTCTGCTGGAAACACTTGGAGAACTGTAAGCCATTTTAGCCCTGTTTTGTTCTTCATTTAATGCTCATATTCAAACGGGGGGCGACTATATCACGGGCGATGAGCCGGGATGTTCATCGGTGGACACCTGACGATGAGTTATACCACATCGTATAATAGCACGCAGCGCTATTGTTTTAGGGCTAGGGTCCATTATTACTGTTGTTTGTTTATCATTTTTTCAGCCAGAACTCCGGTTA
>OX393566.1:1394153-1545871 GCA_947652115.1 Blastomussa wellsi | reverse complement strand
GCCCTAAAACAATAGCGCTGCGTGCTATTATACGATGTGATATAACTCATCGTCAGGTGTCCACCGATGAACATCCCGGCTCATCGCCCGTGATATAGTCGCACCCTATTCAAACAGTTGCTGACACTCTAATTGCATTGCAGTTACACGAGGCTAGAAAGATATGACAAAGGACTTGCCATATACCTAAAGTGAGTTGTGCTTAATCTGTCAAAATTTCCCAACGTTTCAACAAAGTCACTCTTTAAAGTTAAAGAAACTCGGTTTGCATTGTTTTGAAGCTTAATGTATTTACAGACTTGGCCACAGTGATGTCTTCAACTTGATCCATCAGCACAACTTGTTTAATTCGATCCAGGACAAGATTATTATGCTGATGGAATTTGACAAGGAGGTAACAATTTTGATCATCCCTTACACCAAAATACATCAAAATATGGGAGGTGCTGTGACGTAATGTTTAGTTCACTGGACGCGGGATTGACCCTAGAGGGGGGGGGGGGGGGTAGGGTGTGGTTTTTCTAGGTTCTCCGTCCTTAAATAGGGTATCATTTTTGCTTCTTTTTACATTGTTCCTGGTGTGATCCAAAGGAAGGGAACCTAAATTGTATTATTTAGCTATTTTGCAGTTCGTAAACAGCGCGCTGAACGAAAACGTTTCGGAAACGACAAAAAGTTGACCCGTTTATACCTTTCTTAGTTTTTGTTTTTTTCCGTGAGTAGGGTGTCATTTTTCCGGTTTAGGCCTTAAATAGGGTATCAAATTCCGTTTTCTTTATGGGGTCAAGGTTTAAGAACCTTCGCGGCACACACGAAATTTAAGGGAGTACCTCCCCTCGTTTGGGATCGACCGTTCCGCGTTAAGGCCAAGCGATGGTCATTCTGTTATGTTCTTGGACAAGACACTAAATACTCTCTCCACCCAGGAGGATAAATGGATAGCGGCGAATTGTGGGGTAACCTGACAGAATTCTGGTGGGGTGGGGGGGGGGGGTTACCTGCGATGGACTGGCATCCCATCCAGGGGATGTAGAAATACTCCTAGCTGATTCATGTTACTGGAATTACGCACCAGCAGCTGTGAGCCAGTTAGTCGTAAAAGGCTTTGCTTTATACACCAAAATAGCATGCAGGAAACTCTACAGTTTTTTAGCCATTGTGAAGAGGTTTCATTTGTTACTGAGACCACGTTATGCATCATGTGTTATTTTGTACTGTTTGTTTTACAGAAAGCTGTGAAGATGTTGATTGACAATGTGGAAAAAGTTCCCGTGAGTGTCTTATTTTTCTGTTTCACTTGACTGATACAAATCGTTGATTGTATTGATTGATTGTATAGTTTCTTTCAGTTTCTTAGCCTCTTCGTCACGTCACGCAATCCTTCAGGAGGAACGATTGCGTCACGGGCCAAGAGCACGTCGGCGTATGAGGCTATTTCTACCGGGACTTAACTCTAATTCAATCATTTTCAGGTTGAAGAAGTTGTACGGCAACTGAACAAAAGATCAGAATTGCTCCACGTGGTTAGTATCATTTAGTGCTTTTTCTTCCTGAGGGAGTTGTTGCTAAACTGCGAAATAAACCTACTTTTGCATGAATTTGGTCAGCAAAGAGGAAGTGTAACTGCAATGGGGAGAGGCACGAGCGTGTATGTTTTCTGTATAATTTGGTTTTATCAACTGGGTTGATAATGTCAATTGGCCACCGTAAAGAGCTTCAAGAGCTGACGTTTCGAGCTCCGACGAAGGGCTAACGCTCAAAACGTCAGCTCTTGAATCTCTTTACGGTGGCCAATTGACATTATCAACCCAGTTGATAAAACCAAATTATATTGTTATACTTCCCACCGACGCAGCACCACAGTTTCTCTAGAAACGTACCCCTCTATTGTATGTTTTCTGGCATCGCAACGGTCTCGCGAACATGAGCCCTTTGTGTCTCCGTGGAAAGTTAATTTGAGAGGAAAGAGAGACTGTTTTAGTAACTATGCAAGTTGTAACAGAACATTTCAGCTTTAAGTAAAAGAATTTAATAGTTAATTTTGGATGTATAGCATAAGCAATTTCTGTTACCCTAGATTTAACGGATAAAGGGGGGGGGGGTAAGTTTCTAAAGAAACTGTAGTCGGTGGGAAGAATAACAATATAATTTGGTTTTATCAACTGGGTTAATAATGTCAATAATGATAATGTAAATAAAGATCTCTTTCTGAAGTATGAAAGTAGTTATTGCGACAATGAAAAACATTACAAAAACTCATTGTTTTCCTTTGCTCAGTATTTAGACACGCTGTTTGTGAGGGATCCACAAGCTGGAGTGGACTACCACGAACTACAGGTAAAATCGGGATATTTTAACCACGCTATAACAGAGCTCAGGGAGCGGTTTTCAGTTGAGTGTCATAAAACAAAGACCTGTTGTGATCACCGTTACCATTGTTCGAAACGGACACGTGCTTAGCCGACACGATGCGCGGGAAAACGTGCGCGAATAAGCCACGATCGGTTCTGATTTTACTTTTGATTGGACCAGAAAAATGGCGCGAGATTTTTGTACCAATCACCAAGCGTAGTAATATGAAATCAAAGCAAACGCGCGTTACTTTCGCTGCAAAAGTGAAAACTACCCCAACTATGCCCACGAACTTTCGACAAGCCGGTTAACGCGCTGCAGTTGACGTTTTTAAAAGCTTTCTAAAAGTGACGATATTGTTCTTTCAGATTCCTCTTTACGCAGAGTTTGACCGTCCAAAACTACTTACATTCCTGAGAAACAGCAACTATTATCCTCTACAGAAGGTACTGTTTATCAAGCCGGCAAACAGGCTTCCTAGTGAGGTATAGAGTGAGTTTTCAAATCGGAAAGACGAGCGAGTTCCTCCCCAAACGATGCTCGGCTCGCTCTCCTCGCCGATTTTTTCTCTATACCCTGCTAGGGAGCCTGTTAACACGCTACTGAACACGGTGATGGGGGATAAAGCTTCTTTCCCTCTTATTGATATTTCTTTCGTTCACCAACGTTTTCCAGTCAGTTATTTTTGATCTACCCCGATTTCTTTCCATCAGGCTTTAAACGAGTGCGAACAGAGACGATTGGTTCCAGAGATGGTTTTCCTGCTCAGTAAGTAATTGATTCAAATTCTGACAGTATTTTAAAGCACAGCTTTCTTGAGACTATGTAGAATCAAACCTTAAGTTATGACAACTATCCAATCACAGCATGCTCGCGTACCGTAATACATGTAAATCAATGAAAACTCGATGCGAAAAATGCAACAGGCGCCTAGCGCGGGAAAATGCGGGTATGCCAAGGTGTTGTTCCTGTTTGGTTAAACTAAACAGCATGTATGCTCTGATTGGTTTGGACTGTAAAAAAAATAAATTTCACAGATCTGTTTAAATGTATTGCTTGTACAGCGCAGATATTTAAATTGTCACAGACGAGTTGCTTGCTTCCCTTGTTTTAGAGTACGACGCGTAAAGCACATGCGTAACACACCGTATTTAATTACCCGATATCCACTGTTTTCGCGGGTTTGGTGACGTCTTTATCATTATGGCGTGCTAGGTCGAATGGGAAATAACAAGCAAGCTTTACAGTTGATCATTCAGGAGGAAAATGACGTGGAAAAGGTAAGGCTTGAAAAATGAAATGAGACACAGCTTTCTAGCACCGAACGGACGAAAAGATTTTCAGAGATTATCGACAGTTATGAGCGACATGGTGTTTGTGTTGATTGACAGGCAATTGAATTCGCCAAGGAACAAGATGACGAGGAATTGTGGGACGATCTTATCAATTATTCTCTTGACAAGCCAGGTAGGAAATTTCCTCTGATGACAACGCAAAAACTGATATTATAACACAACTTGGGTAAAGCGCGCGTTCTGATTGGTCAATTTAGCGTGTGCTATTTGTCCATGGGTGTACGCTGCTGACGATGTTTAGCGCGCTCTGATGTGAAGCGACCTGGCGTAAGCGATCAAGGCAGAGAAAAGAAAGTGTAAGAAACTTTACATAGGAGGTTTGCTAAGCACGAAAGAAGCGTAAGAGTCGCACTCGGCTATCGCCTCGTGCGACTGTTACGCTTTTTTCGTGCTTAGCAACCTCCCACGTGCATCCATAAAGTGTACGCCATGGCGTTTACCATTTGTTAAACAGTCGTTCTTCTTGGATTTTTCTCTCGCTATAGTGTTGTTCTGGAACAAACCACACAGAAAACAATGAATTAAGAGAACGACAATTGAACTTTAAAATGGAACGTGCCAATGAAATAATTAATGATATTTTTCTTTTTCCTTGTTCTTTCAGAATTTATCACGGGTCTCTTGCAAAATATCGGGACCCATGTTGATCCTATCAAACTCATTCAGGTACAATATAATTTGGCTTTATCAACTGGGTTGATAATGTGAATTGGCCACCGTAAAGAGATTCGAGTGCTGACGTTTCGAGCGTTAGCCCTTCGTCGGAGCGATTCTCTCCGACGAAGGGCTAACGCTCGAAATGTCAGCACTCGAATCTCTTTACGGTGGCCAATTCACATTATCAACCCAGTTGATAAAACCAAATTATATTGTTATACTTCCCACCGACGCAGCACCACAGTTTCTTTAGAAACTTACCCCCTCTTTCATTCAGGTACAGCCTTCTGCAATTCCGTTTGCATGGTTGTTTGTTGCTGTTACTCTACTGACGTACGTTCCTTGCTATGACAGTGTCTCCTTCGGACAAAGAAACTCTACTGACTCTACTAGCATGCAAAGTCCGACGTTGGTTTGTCACGCAAACAACGGCGAAAACAGAAGGGGCTATAACTTCATGACAATCGTACTATCCCTTCATCTCTTTGGTTATCAAATGGAATTTTTTAGTCTTAACGTGATCCGATAGGTTTATAACGTTTTTACTCTTTTCACAGAGGATACCAGAAGGAATGAAGATTCCTGGTCTGAGAGATTCTCTAGTGAAGATCCTCCAGGATTTCAATTTACAGGTAAATAACCGTTGGCCGTTTGCTCGGCGTATCCAACTGTTGAAATCAATCAGTGTGAACTCGTAGATTATGTTTGATGGCAGTGGCGCTGAACTGCGGGACTTTTCGTTTATGCTATTGATTTAGAGCTCTCTCTTTTTCTTCAGATATCTCTTCGCGAGGGCTGCAAAAAGATTCTCGTCAAAGACAGGTGAGAATAGAACAACACTTGATTCAGTTAACTAATTGGCGTATTCTCCGTCCTCTCCAACGTAGCTTCGTAAAGATCTACGCAGTTTCCTGGTCGAAGATAGTCTAAGAAGACCGCGATTTCAGTAAATAAGGTATCGCCATTTAGCAAACCGGATTTTAGAAATGAAAATAAAAAAGCGTGTACACCATCAGCAATTGGCTCATTTTTGTTCGGAATGATTTAACTACTCGTTGCCTTCGTTAAAAAAATGTAAAAATATAAATGGTCATGCACTTAGCTCAGTTAGTTTTCAGGAATCCAGTGAAATAAAGGAATCGAATATTGTAAATGAACATAGTTAAATGTCCCAACTAATAGGCGGCAGACCAGATGGCTCTTTACAAGCGTGACCGAGGATTTGAACTCGGGACTACTGAGAAACAAATTCCGTTACTGGCAGGGTGGAGGTTTTGAATCCGGGACCTCCGGATTTCAACACCAGTGCCCTAAACCACTCGGCCACGCTGGAAATACTGATAACCGATCTTTTTATTCCTACAGTGTGTCATTGCTGCAAAGGCTGAGCAAAGTTCAGCAGAAGGGTGTGTCTGTTGACGGTACGTATTCTAGAGATAAACTTAGTCGGGGAAAAAGTGCCAGTTGATGACGAAATCCCGCCTCCGAGACAGGACTGAGCCCACGGTGTTCGTGTCTGAAGTTGCTAAGCAACATGACATATTTGCATTCGTGAGCTCTCGCGCTAGTTATTGATTGGATAAAATAAGTCGGAGATTCTTGGTGTTCTTCAACGAAGATTTGCCAAAAGTGGCACTCGTTTTCCCGACTAAACTACCAAACAACACAAGATTTACATATGTTCAAAACCCGGGTTTTTTCTTGAACTTTTTTGCAAGGAGAACCGTGGGTCGGGATTAGTTTGTTTTTATAGATGACTCTATTTTGACAATTTATGTCCGAGCCCTTTTGTCATCTTACTGGTAGTTTTCTTATTGTAGACGAAACGAAGTGTCCCGTATGCCAAGGAACCGTCATAGCTGAAGGTTGGTATATGATTATCTAATTTACTGAAAATTAAATTCACGTATTTTCATTGGCTTAAAGGTCCCTTGACTTTCTCCTAGTTTGAAGAGCCAAAAAGCTCTTCTCCATTCCTTGTGTGTTGTTTCTATGAATCTGAATGATATCGCTCAGCGAAACAAGGGCTTACCAAGAGCCTGGAACAGGCTATATTTCTTGTGGTTCGGTTTTTTCTAAGAAGTGATCATGTTGTTTTTGTCAGATACGAGAAGAGCCTCGCATGTTGTCGTATTCTTCTGTAAACATGTGTATCACGAAGATTGCCTGCCTGCACGCGATGTGGTGAGTTCTGAATCATTCTCTAGGTTACTTTTTGATGCTAAAATTACCATTCTAGAGAATGGACCCTTTGCAGCTAGCGGTCACACGGTATAACATCCGCTACACACGAGCCTAGCATGAAGCGACTGAGAGTATTTCTTCTCCCCCGTGGATGAGATGCTTGTCCATCACAGGGTTACTTACTCCCAAGTATTAAATTTTCTGATTTATACACCTGGGTGAAGAGAGGCACTATGAGAGTCAAGAGTCTTGCCCAAGAACACAACTGCGTTCCCCGGCCAGGGCTCGAACTCGGAAAGTTTGAACCGAAGTTCAGCGCACTAACCATTAGGCCGCCGCCATACTGGAGGGCAATCAAATTTGCTAGGACAAATTGTTAGGACATTCAAACCAGTTAAAGTTCATGCTTGACTTTTCTTTGTGTTTGACGTCTCAGTGCGTAGCTTGCCAGCTAGCCTTCTACGCAGTCGTTTTAGGGGATCGAAAAACGACTGCGTCGGAAGCTTCTTGCCAGCCGGCATGGCGGATTTTGAACATGGGACCGTCAGCTACAAAGGACCAGCGAGCCTGGAAATAACGTGGTGGAATGAAAGAGCTGACGCAACGGCAAAACGCAGTATTTTAGGTGGAAGTTTGAATATGTGATTTCTCGTTTATAGGGTCCATTTTGCCAGATCTGCACGGCGCACAGTCAAGTGAAAAGACTGAGATCTCGCCACGTGCAAAGGAATGAAGCACGGCCTTGATGACCAACAAGAAAACGAGTATAGACGAACTGTTTCCTCTAGCTGTCCTATGATTCGGGCAGCTTCCAAGAATAAACGTTCCTCCAACGTGGTGATCGATTATTGTAAGGCAGAACCACTACACGACAGCAGCTCTGAGGGTGATTTCGGTCTCCAGTGTAGGAAAACGTAACTGTTTTGTAATGACTTGTAAAATAACGTAGGGAAGTCGCACGCTATCGAGCCAATCACCAAGACGTAAAATAATTTATAAACTCAAGCAATGAGTACTTGACGCAGTCATGTGACTGGCGGTGCGCGGAAAACACGTTACAAGCAAAAGCGCCGGAAAACGTGTAACTGCCCATGCTGCAACAAGCCACGTCACGCAAAGAACTATTGTTTTTTTTTTTTTAAGACAACACGTTCGTTACCGTGCAAAATCAATGGAACGGGTTATCACTTTCGATAGTAACTGGACAAAAATAGAACGTTTAATATTTTTAAGGAGAAATAGCGCGCCTCGCTCTGGTAACTGTAACATTATTTACGTCAATTATTGATTTTACGTAAACCTTTCAGCCAATCAAATAAGGATTCTCCTTCGAAGCCGTTTTTTGGGATATCACGCAACGCTCATCCCCTAAAACGGCTTCAAGAGACTATCAAATATTAAACCATCCAGACATGCACTTTTGAATTACCAAAGCACAGGAATTCACGACACTGAAAAACACAAGCACGAGGATCAAACCATTTCGATATGGTGTTTTGCATTGCATAGAATCTGGAGCTATTGCTTGCGTTTGCGAAGCCCAGGTTTCAATATATAATGAAGTAAAAGAGCGACAAGTATTTTAGACGTCAGCGATTTATTATTGTACACAAATACCTTAGAAGGAAATACGAAAGAGACTTGTACAAAGGGTGTATTGGTTCGACATTGAGGATTGCTTTATAAAATATAGGACTTTGTTTCGTCTACTGAGGAGAACAATTCAAATAAAACTCTATCCCTGTACTGCGTACGAGGAACAGAGCGCTGCCTGGATTTAATTACACTAAACAACGCTGCACCTGAGAATTATCACATCATGTCCAACACAGTAAAGTGTGCGAGGATGCGCGAATAATCTTCCTAGAATTTGTAATAAATAATGTTTTAAAAAATACTGGAACCTTGACCGAGCTTTATTTACTTTGTACAATGATTGGTTCCGTAGATTATAGATCACCCACTCCTGTCCCGTGGTTTCAGTTCACCGCCGATGTCGAGAAAGGGTCACGAAGAGCCGAGGCATCCCGAACGCCCGAGTAAGACGTTCGGGCGTTTTTGCAATGCACGAGATGTTTGGGCGCTCCAATCTCGACTGCGCCACAACCTTGAATCTCTCGACGTTTTGATTTTTGTAGTTTTTTGTTTTTATATTGGGTATGACTGCACGCTCTCTCTAACTACAGCCTTTTAATTTAAAGTGAAAGCAGTCTGTCCGTCAAAAACAAACAGCAAAACAATATACAAACCTTTACGAAAAGCGTTCGGAAAAAGAACGTAATATACACGTTTCAACCAAAGTACAAAAAAAATCCCAAGTTGGTTTCTATACAGTACCACTTGAAGAGAAAATCCAGACAATAGAAAACGCGCTAAATTCAGTGCAAAGTTTGTTATAAACATTCCAGTGAGATTGGAATTCTTGAAAGTTTGTGACCTCAAAGCCCAAACGCACTGAAGTGTTTCTAACACGCTCTTTGAACGCAGAGCCGCAGTTTCCTTTTCATAATCACATGTACGCTACAAAACATCCATCCATCCAATCAGTGCGCACGCTATGCAACGAAAAATTGTTTGCATGTAAATTCGGTAAATATCGAATGGCGAGTGAACCATGGCTGCAGTCACAGAGAACGGTCAGTAAAGTTTTGTCGGGTTATTAAAACGAATTGATTTGTTTAACCGACTGACAAGTAGAATATGTTCCTTGCATTGATAAAGTGACTTCGTAGACGAAATTCACACAATGATTCCAGCCTTTTCTGCCTTGAAATCCACTGAGTTTGTGAAAATGTTTCCTTCTTCCCGTATCAGGTTCTCTTTTAAATCCCTTGCCCGCGGCACATCAGTTTTGAGACATTTTCCACAGCCGACCGACCGGTTCGTTATATCGACGGGTTCCAACGGTACCAGAGAACTGACCACACTGCTTGTGAGGAGCTTTGCTCATTGTAGATTACATTCATTCTGTGGGCCACCTATTATCACGTAGGGTTTGGTAAGCTGTTGATTGTAGTTCCTGGTCCATCTAAAGTGCTAAGGGGACCATCTACTCTGTTTACGTCTATTTCCCTGAGAAACAACAACAAAAAAAACAAAAAAAGAAAGAAAGACGAGCATCAGCGGTTGCATGAACGTTTTGCGGTCTCCCTTTTCGAGTGCGCATCTTCGCGCGTTCGTAAAAGATGGCGGTATGAACGTTTCCTCACTCCCTCGTACCAATTTCCCGCGCGGTTCACCTTTTGAGCCAGATTATTTCGTGAGAGCAACAGCAAGAAAACAGTCGAAAGCATGCAAAAAATGTAGAATGAAAGTTTAATGGTTTTATTTCCCTTCAGAATTCAAACACCTCAGAAAAAGCTGCGTTGTCTAGCACCAGGCGTTGTTCAAGTGACTGACAGTACACCAATTCCGATCTCAGGGAAAAGTGTCCGTCTTACCGATGGCCCTCGATGAACGTATTTTTTCGAAGTTCTGGAGGAGCACGTAAAAATAAAAATGAGGGAGAGAGGGTGGGGTGCGGATGTGTCTTCAATCGCTCAAAACCAGCGCACTTATTAAAACTACGCAAAACCACCCAACCAGCAAACTATGAATTAACCCAAAAGCAATCCTCTTGCGTCACTTACATTTGTTCCACGCCAGAACTTTCAACAGCGCTTGCCCTCAACGCAGCACTCGCAGATGTCGACGAGCTAAGAGCCGTGGGTGAAAAAGGTGCACTGCCCCGCACCAAACTATTGGACAAAACGTGCCCCGATATGTTCGAATTGACCGGAAAGTTCATTGCATAAACCGCCTTCATAGGCGCTGTGGAGTACGCGGAGTTTTTACTAAGAAGTGTTGATTGATTTGATAACGGTCCATTTGGTAGCGAGCTACGGCTCAAGTTGTGGTGTGTAAAATTCGGTCCTACCACCCCATTCGTCGGGGTGGGGTTAAGCGAGAATTTCGATCTGGCTTGTGTGGAGAAGCTCCTATGAAGCCGCGGTCTTGGTTCCCCATTCTGTTTACCAGCTGGGGGAGATTCCGTCGCCACTGGAGATGATGAATATGAGGTGAGTGAAACTTGCGCAGGAGGTGATTTTGGTCTGAAATGCGGCCTAGAGAGCAACAAGGCGCTGGTGTTAGACAAGAAGTGAACACTCATTGATAACAATTACTTCGTACTACATAGGAATCAAGTTCAAATTTCAAATTCTCCCCAACCACTGCCATACAATTCGTTTCATGTTTCTTTCAGGAATCTGATGGTGCATTGAGTCAATAGCCTCTCGCTGATGATATTCTATATTCTCGTCACCTGTTTGTTTAACAATGTATTGATATTGTAAGGAGAAACCATAAGTTGATCACGTTTGGGGATCACATAAGGGGAAACAGCTCTGAATGAAGGGATGGGAACTCTTTCTTTTTCCTATTGTAGTAGGAGAAGCTGGAGGGGGTTTAACCCGGAACACCCTAAGCGAGATGACAAACAACCCTGTGTCTTTCATATGGGAGTCCCCCAACCCCCTGCCCCCAGGAGGAGAAGGGCAATAAGGGAAATAATTACTCCATAGTAAAGAAACAACTATTTTTGTAATCAAATTATAGCTCCCTCTGTCAAGACTTAGTAGAGGGTTTCTACCCTCGGCTAGACTCGCTTTACACGTAAATAAAGTCTTTCATTCATTCGTTCACTTACAGTGACGGTTTTTTCCACCCTGTTAGGTGGTCGTATGGAAACAATCCATTTGGTAATGAGAGTGAAGACGATGAGGAGTTCAGACGCAGATCTAACTCATCCAAGTCTTCTGATAAAGGACTATAGGCCCGATCCATATATATTCTGCACAAAAAAAGAACAGATCGTATACAACATTATGATTCAAAATGTATGCTGACAAAGGGTTAAAAATAAAAATAAAAATTTGCCAGTGTCCGACCCCCAACTATAGTCCGACAGAATGCCTGGAAGTCTTTTTAATGCCTTCCAATGAAAACGCAAATGTTTTACTTTGAGAATGTTTTATCAAACAGTTCTGTAACATGACATTCAATACCAATTTTTGTCTAATCAAAATGGTGACTTGCACACATGACCTTTCACAGGAAAAAATACTTGTGGATTTGCTGATATGCAGGAATAATGTATATATACGTCATAGGTTTACAGTGAAACCCGAAAAACCGTGAACGCCTAAAATTATTTCTGGAATGTTTTGTTTCACAACCAATGAAGATGAAACCACAATACATGACCACAGCAAACCACAAGAGTAATTTGCTGAAAGGTTAATTTACAGATTAAACATACACAAAATTAATTGTCTTACCTTCCTCCTCGTCCCACTCTCCTTCTCGCAAACCCGATCACTCTCTGCGGCGATGATATCGATGTGCAGCTGAATCGAAACCTTTTGTCACCCAGACCACCCTCCAATGGATCTACCCACAAGAGAGGCTGAGGCGAATCAAATCGAGGCTGTAGAGCAGAAAACAAATAAATTAATATAACATTTCTCCAAATGAAAGACAATTCAATTTAACAATACAAACATAACTAATAACATATCTAGGAGAAAAACCACTTAGTTGAAAAATTAATTATAATCAACTAACCGACAAGTATTTGATGCCACGTTTTCTTTTAAATGCAAATCTGCCATCTGGATCTTCATCGTCATCTTCAGGTTCTGACGGAATATCAACCTGCGAACAAAGTTGGATATTACATGACTGTACACCTGTAATGCAACACAGCAGTGGCACTGTAGTTCACATTTAGCTTCTAATCAAAAAACCAATTGTTTTTTTTTTTTGTTGTTGCACGAAATTGTTGGCCTTGTTGAATTGTAAAACACAGCAGTGGATATACAGTAAGGTAACTCAGCGCTCCAAGCTGCGTTTTGGCCGCCATGGCGAGTGAAAAAAATTTGGCAACTAAGTTTGCCAAACAGTTCGCCAATTTGGCGACCAGTTCAGTAGATAGGACTTGTTAGCTTGTTAGAAATTTTATCTGTACGTTTATCCAATCGATCACCCATCCTCCTATCTGTTTGCTTATATATCATAGTTTTGACTGAGTTGTTTGTTGTGTTCTTTGGTCTCCACAGTGGTCCTGACCTCGACTGGGAAGCCACTATGAATTTTGAAAACCACATTCTGTTTCTTTTAATTATTTCACTGTACTGCACGAGAATTGACTTGTTTTGGGTGTTATCTTCCTTACCTGTTTTCTTTAATCTTTTATTTGCTTTTCTTCACGATAATTAGAACAGTTGGTCAAAAAACTCTTTGTTGCAAACAAAAACAACTTCATCGAAGAACGATGTTAAATTTGGCTCAGGAAAGTCAGTGGTAGTGCTTCATGTAAACTGACATGAGGTGTCCTGTTTATAAAACACTTTTTCTTTAGTGACCAAAATTTTTGTAGTGATGACCATTTTACAAAAAGAAGTTGCCAGAAGGCAACCTCTGAAAAACTTGAGCTTGGAGCCCTGTAACTAGTGAGTGGTAGGGAAGCATGTGGTTCTTTTCATCACTGCATACAAAAAACATCTGTTTACTTACTGGAGGAGGTGATACGCGAATAAGTTCTTCTTCGTCACTAAACAGCATTTGATCCCCAGGCGGTTGAACATGTGAAACCTTAGCAGCATGACTGAGTTTAGGTCTTTTGATTCTGAGGAAAATTTGCAGATTGCATAAGGAAAAATACAACACCCACAGATCATAAAAAGCAAATCACGTAACTGCTATCACTTTTAGTTACGACACAGCACATTGGGTTACAAACGTTCTCAATTTTCTTTCGAAAATTGCAGAAATTGTAAAACCAAGCCATACATAACAAGTTTTGACATACATATAAACCACTCACCCCATTTCATTGATATAATCATTCTTCCCTAACCTTGGCCTTTCCTACAAAATAAACATAGGTACAGATTTTCAAAATTTAGTTTCAGATCAATGAACATGTAACCCACATGCATTTTTTAGGAAAGATTAGAAAAAAAATAGAAAGCAGGTTATCAGAGTCAGCAAGTACTCAAAGAATCCAGTCAAATTTCACTGTTAGAAGCATTACCTGTAATCCTCGTCTCCACAATTCTTGTTCCCTCTCACCTCCCGTGCCCGCACCTGGCGTGACATTGTCACCATAACCAGCAGACGTCGGCACAGTAAGATTGGTCGCAGGGGGCTGATATCTGATCATATCCAGACACTGTTGAAGGATTTGACCTGCATAATCTCCAGCAGCATATCTACAAAGTTCAAATTCTCATAAGAAAGATTCATAATACAAAATGTGCAAAAAGCATTGTCAAGAATTAATGTGCATATATGTTAATCACGGGTTTAAAAATGTTTTGAAGTAGGTGTCACTGACTGGAAGAGTAGGCGGCTGTTATAGGTGAGCTTTTTGGTCATAACCTGACTGCTATGACCAGAGTAGCCGGTGGCATAATAGTCAAGTAGCCGGTGGAACTCCGGCAGTCACCACCTTGTTTTGAAACCACTGGTTAATGCAAGTTATCAAAATGATGGCAAACCTTTTCTCAAAAACTTCAACAGTAAGCTGAAGGAGTTCCTTTTTTGACTGCTCTCTTCGCTTCACCATATCCAGGATTGTACACGCTCTGTTCAAGTCTCTACGAAGCTTGAGCATCTTCTCATAGGAAGCCTCATCATTCTTACGATTCTGCAAAAAGGAGATTAATAATTAGGCACAAGATTTGATCAGAGTCTTGGCACTGCAGTGTACATGTAGCTGTAGTTTTCCTTAACTGTAATGCTTAAACACAACTGTCAATAATGAGGTGTAAAGTCTAACCTTTCTTGTTTGCATCTTTTCTGTTCTTCTCCTGAATGCCACATATGGATCACTAGCAGACGAGCCATCTCTCTTTTCTCCTTTAAGCTGTGGCGTCAATGGTACTACCAGATCCTTCTATACCACAAACAACCAGCAAACAAGAGTGAGTGTGCATTTCCTACTTTTAGATCCCTTAGTGCTTAGTTCGATTCGCTCCGACGAAGGGCTAACGCTCGAAACGTCAGCTCTTGAATCTCTTTACGGAGGCCAATTGACATTATCAACCAAGTTGATAAGACCAAATTATATTGTTATACTTCCCATCGACGCAGCACCACAGTTTCTTTACAAACTTACCCCCTCTATAAATTAATAATAACCTTGCACTTCAGAAAACATGTTAAAGTAAGCTAAGCATTCAGCCACTTACCACCTTTTTCCTTTTATTCAACCAGTATTCATACAGAGGCTTAATAACATCACCACCCTCCTTCAACAATGATTTGGCTTCATTCAGAGACACCGCCTATAAAACAGAAAGTGGTAACAACTTAGGCAACTGGAATAATTGTAAAATTGAAACTTGTAGTTCATTCTAAACTTGTAGTAGTCATTCCAATTGTCAGGCAGGCAGTCAGCACATCTTTCCTTCTTAGAAAACTTAAGCTCATAGCTATAACTAAAAAAGGTTAGTAAAAAGTAAAGGTGATTTTCATTACCTGGTTACCAGAATTTCGCTCCAACTGGTCAAGGAAATGTTCGAATTTAGAGGGTGTCAGGAGCTCCTAAAGACAAGATAAGACAAAATGCAATCTATCATTATCCAACACCAACATCATAAATACTAATTTTATGAAACATATTAATTTTATGAAACAAACAAGACACTATACAAACTCTGATTGGATGAAAGCTGTTTACCAAACAGCTACAGCAAGAATTTCAAGAAAGAAATAACTTTGTTTCCTTGTGTTCCTTGGTGCACACAATGGTTTAGACATCCAATCATTTGCATTCTACTGCCGCTACAGTGTACACCAATAATACTAAAATAACTTTTCACTAATGAGCAAATTGATATCCCTCTGATGTTAAAACTTTATTGCCATGGAAACGTTAAGAGGTAAAAATACCTATATTTGATCCTTCTAGGTTAATAACTTAATAAATACTTGGAAGTTTTTGATTTTTATATATTTTTGTCCAAACAGCAGAAAAACATTTCTGCCAATTTTGAAAAAATTCTGTCAAGAGATATCTTATTTTGCATAATTCAATGTGGCTATGAACTCTATTGACATATTTTTTTTTAATTTGTAAAACTGTTTCTATCGTTTACTAAACAACAAGATATCAGAAACCAAATCTTTCATAAAGTAGTTTTAAAGCTATTGGCCTAAAAGGGTCAAGAACTCTTTTGACATTTCCACGGCAACAAAGTTTGCCACCACTTTGATATGACTCAGTTCACTGATAAACGCTTTTCAAGATGACATTGTGTTCAGCCCCGATTATCCAGCTCATCAGCCTAGCTGTAAAAGAATAACTGAGATGGGAAGGTCTAAACTATCATGAGCTGGAACTTTAAAATCATTGTGGAAATAATTAGTTCCAAACAGCCAGTCTCTGATTATCATGTAAATCCCATTGGAGATCGAGGTATTTCCCAAGATACATTTGGAGGGCAAGTCAAAGGTTACCAGGATTCTCTTACACAAAATTATGAACAGAAGCAACGACCATGTGTTTCTACGAGGTTCCGCTGCACTAAGCTTGGAATCATAGTAAAATCATCTGAGTATTTTCAAGTGATAGTGGGGTTTAATGCACCAACAAACTCACAGAAACATGTGTCAGTGCTGTTTGACAGTGAGTCTTACCTTCTTTTTGTTGAAGTTCTTTAGCCACTCCTCATCTTCAGAGTCCATATCATAGTCAGGCAATTCCTCCTCAAAATTGAAAGCTTGAAAATAAGACAATTCATCACTTAATAAAAATTCTAAGAACATTGTTCATGTTACTGTCCAAATCACCCAGTAAAAAGCCACTCACAGTCAGGACAGCTAATTCTCATATAAGTATTTCTTGTAACTAATGGCTATTAACAGTCCCTTCAAAATGATTTGTACAAGCAGACAGCAAATGTCCCTTTTCCAGCCAAAGGTTTTGTAAACGGTGGTTGATCAATTGCAGGCATACAATCACCAGCTACAAGCACATTTAAGAGGGCTGTACTTAAATTGAACATAACATAATTCCTTGTGCTCAAGCATGATTGACATGAGTCATTAGTCATCAAGCAAAGGGTCAAAGGCTGCAGCCTCCCACCCCAAAAAAAAATGCTCAGGATTCGGCAAAAAGCAGTAGCAATTTGGGTGGTTGTATAAATTGTGCATTTTTTTCCAGGCAGGGAGGTTACAGCCACCCCAAGTCCGAAGGTGCCTGTACACCTGTGTCTGTCAGGCCAAAAAAGCTTCCAAACCATTGAACTCTATTAACTTTAAATTCAGTGTGATCCCTTTATTTGCAAGCCCACCTTGGACATGGATGTACTGTTTAGGCTGTTTAAAGGGATCATGGTAAAGGATTTCAACCACTTTCTCCTTCAGTTCCTCTGTATCTGGAGTGGGTATCACAAGCTGTTGTGTGTCCCCATAGACCTGCTGTGCCGAGATTGCTCTTTGAAGGTGGTGTTCCTGTGCAACAATCAAATTAATAACAACTGTCAAAGTCTTCTCACATTAAAACAAACCCAATCTTTCACAAGTTTATTAGATATGGCAAACTCCTTATTAATCAAAGAAGCTACTATAATTAATACTATTTTAATGCCTGCGCAAAACATTATTCTATATTCAAATAAACTAAACTATACATTTTTACAGCTCACAAAATAATTTTACACTGAATTTCTATCACAATTTAATGTGGCCAATAGTGTGACACAATGATACAATGTTTGTAAACTTAAAAAATTGAAAAACCATAATCCAATTTAATAAATTATTTCACATGGATCCTAAAATAACAACATTGCAAAATTGAGTTTTCTACATATGAAAAAACTCACTGACTATTGCTCTATGCAGAAAAAAGGGGCAAATAGTCAAAGTTGAGTGGAAACCATGCAGTAATGTAATTATACACATAATATTGATGACAACAAAATTACAAAAACATTTTAATTTCAGCAATTTATCATAAAAATACTCAAAAAAACTTTGTGCTTTCAATCCCACTAAATCACATAACCATAGGGAAATTTTAATTACGTACCACTCGACTTAGCTTTGGGCTAGGAAATGGCCAACACATAAATTTCATAAACTCGGAAAAAAAACAAAAGATTGCACCAAAAATCTTAAAAACACGCGATCTAATAGACAACACGACAAAAGTAGCAAAGATTTTTCGATTGCACTATATCCTGCCTACTTCCGCATTTCGCGGGCATTTATGTAAGCGTCCTCTGCCACGTTCAAAAATGGCGGGTTTACGCATACATATCACGTGAACAAAATAGAAGTACATTTCGTGAAGCTCGTAAAATCAAGGAATCTTCCAAACCTAACGCTTTGAATCATTTTCGATTCTTAAACTGATCCTTGGATTATTTAGCTGCATGGAAATTTTAAATAGTACTCGCTTGTCTTATTTTCTTTAAGAAATGAGCATAATACTAAGAGTTGACAACTTATTTTACTCACCGTTTCTTCTTCTTTCTCCATTCCAGTGGGCATTTGAGGCACAGCACGGTTTATGGTGCTGAATTCCGTCAAATCGGGTAGATCCTCCGCCCGATACACTGGAAGAGCCTTGTTGGAATCGAGCTGCCGAGCTCTGAATGACAATTTACTCATCTTGACGCGCTGTTGAGTTTCCAAAGCGGCGCTCAAATTTAAAATTTTGAAACACTGCACAGTGTGTGCAGGTTCAAGAAAATTTCGAAACAAACACTAGGGAAATCGTATTAGAGCATTTTGAGATTTTTGGGCTGTCATGTCGTCTTTCAAGACTGACTTGAACAAATTTTCTTCTTCGGATCCCATTTTCTAGGATCCATCATGGCGGCAAAAACGCTCATAGGGGAAATATGTCCCAAAATGCAACACGATGGACAGTGCGTGCGCATACCATTGAAGGGCGCTTGGGCGTGACCGAAGAGTTTGTTCCTCTTTATGAAACCCCTTATGTATCTTCACGTTATTTCGATTTTCATATAAAAGAATTGCATTAAAACTCGAACAGTTATTCTCCCCGCCATTTTGAAATAATTATTTTAGCCCGAAATTGTGACTTGCACGAAAGTGTTAGAATACCAGAATGGGGCAAACGCGGGCCAGATGGAGTTTCTTTGTTTTCTTCCAACGAAATGAAGTCGTCAATTCAATTAGAGTTTTGTGCTTGCCAGAAATTCTTACTAAACAGAAGCGATAGTAATCCTGATGCTTTCGTACTTGAATTATGGGTCTGAAAAACACTTGTGAGGCTAGATTATGTGGACGAAGTGTAGCACAAGATCGAAGTACCGTATTTTCTGGTCTACTCTACAAGGTCGACATGTATATAAGCCTCTGAAGTGTTTATTTGCAGTATAATAAGCAGCAGGCTTAACGAAACGGTACAAGACTGTCCAAAACAATGAATAAAAGCCATTTATAAACAAAGAGCTCAAATGAATCACAGCAGTCAAATAAACGCTGGCATGGATCCACCAGGCAAAGTTTGAAATAAGCTCGTCGGGGTCGTTTAATCGAGAAAATACTGTAATCAAATTATAGCTTAAAATCAACAATTCAAAGTGATTCGGACTTATAGTTAGATGTAATTATTTTAATGTTCCTTACGGAGGAAATATTTATTTTTTATTACTTGGGGTGCGGAGGGGGTGGGGGAGGAGGAGTTTATGAGAGGAGAGAGACTTGAGAGTGCTCAAATATTTTTTGCCCAGATGGCCAAAATTAGTTCAGGTGCGAGACGTTGACGGCAAAAAATATTGGCCTTCTCTCCTGAACACCTAGAAAAGGACCAAAGTCCGTAATTCATAACCACAACTGTTTCTGAAAAGGAGCAATTTTAACCTGCGTAGCTGGCGGGATTTCGCGGTCGCGTGCTTTTCTCGGCGGCGGTGTACTTTTGTTTTGGCAGGGTAGCCGTCCGTTAGAATAGCAAAGACGCGAGGGGATTGGTGAGGGGTCGAGTTGTGCCCAGTGGCAACGCAGGCAAATTTAACTCAGAGAATCAAAGAAACTGAATAGAATTAGAAGAGCCGCAAAATTTACCAGGAAGCTTGTAAAAAAGTGTCAAGAAACTACCAAAAACTTGTACCCCCCGATATTAAGGCGAGGTTACAAGTGAAGAAGGAATTGAAAAAAGAAATTGGTTTTTAATGCTGCTTTAATTAATATATTAATTTTCTTTGATTTATATATGATTTATGACGATTAAGTCGGATTGCTCAACAAAAGCAAGTAATAGAAATTGCAGGAAGATTTTTATTTTCTGTGTTTGATATGTGTCTGTTTTGACATGTCAAAAGTCGGATTTCTTGTTGACATGCAATCAGGAATGTGTTATTTCGGGTCGGCGAGAGCAAAAATGGGGATCATTTCAGAGTCGGGATAATGTCGGGGTTGATTCGGGGGGCTGTACAGATTAGATATTGACTTCCTCTGGTCGACCTCGGCGCAAAAAAATACGTGCTGTATTTTTCCCCTTTGTGTGTATTCGTATTTTTTGCAAAATACTCTGGTTTGCGTAAATCTTATTCACTCTTGCATCACAAATGTTATCACATGTTATCTCTAATTTTCAAAACCAGCTAAAACAGCTAAAGGTGGATTTCCACTGTCGCGTAATTTTCTGTACGTTAACGGGCGTAAATTTAACTAGCTTTACGTGCGTAAAATGAAGAAATGTCTGGACGCCTCGCGTCTGCGGAAAAAGTCCACATTCAACTTTTTCCGCAGACGTGAGACGTTTATACGTTTCTTCTCTTTTTTTTTTTATTTGGGGACTTTTACGTTAGATCCAATTCGGCCTACTCTCTTGTGGGCTTGCGAAAAAAATTCGCGGGCGATACGCGTCGCAACAACAAATCAAATTTCAAATTATTTTTGGATCGAGGGCAACCCGAAAATTTTTAACCGTTATTTCATTTGCGTATTTAGCCCAAGGGACACCGGCGCCTACTTGGAGAGGGTAATTAACAAGAGAACATTTCATGTAAAGGTGAAGTGACCGTAATTGGGGAAACGGTGACAGACAACCGTCACAAATGCTGTTTGAGTAATATATCATGTTGTAAAGAATGGATTCTCAAAATCCTGAAAGTGTAACAACATAACGACAAGGTCACGCAAATGCAAAAATGACCATAAGGCGGTGGCAAACGAGGACACATTAATATTGGTGCGGACACAAATGTTTCCCTGTTTGCCCGCCCGCGTAACATTGTTGCGGACACACAAATTTGTGGCCGAGACACAAAAACTGTTTCTGATTTTATTCAGAAACATTTTGTGTCCGCAACAAATGTTTCCGCGTTTGCGCGCGCAAGAAATTGTCATGAGCAACAATGTGTCCTCGTTACGCTTATGTTTTATGTCACCGGTGTGAACAACGTACACAACATAACGACATAGCGGGAACATAATAGCATAAATAAGGAAAAGAATGTCGTCATGTCGTTGATTAAAGTAGTTCCCAGGTCTCTTCTTATCAAAACCGAAAAGAATTCTGGGCAAAAATAAAACAAACAAACGAAATGCACTATGGGTAAAAAGTATCAAAACAAGCGAAGTAAGGTAAGGTCAGTATTGTACACGTTTATTCAAGTTTATTTTATCCAGGATAAACTTTTTCATGTATTTGGACGACATTATTTAAGGTACAGTTAAAATAACCACGTAGTAGTACTGTATTTTAGTGGTTGTAGACGATTGGATCAAAGAAAATATGAAGAAATATGATGAGTGGCTTCGAATCACGACAAGGATAGGAATATATAATTTCTTACTTACTACAATTAGGGGAAATCTTTAGCGTTCTAAATATATAGTTTGTTATATTTGCTTGTAATTCTTCTAATAAATTACCATACACTTCATCAAATTATGCTACAACCCTTGCTTGACAGCGAGACATTGACAAGACTTTAATATTTACCTTTTAAATTAGAAATTATGTGAGCTGACTGATATCACTGGATACTACACATGATGTCGGCAAAAATCAAGGACTGTCCACTTGGACCCCCTCCATTATATGAAACCACACAAGATATGAACACTTGTAACGAGACAGAAAAAGAAGCTCTCACTGACTCTTGTAATAAAACTCCTGACAATGTGGAATTTGAAGATCCTCCACCTTACAAAGAAAAAGAATCTCCAACAGAAATGGTCAGCAGCTTCCAGTTTCTCATCCCACTTATCACCCGACCCTGGACACGATTCTTTAGTCTGTGTTGGAGAGACCAGTGGAGTATTTCTGCCGAAAATTTTGGCCACAACATGGCATACTATCAGATGAACTATACATGGCTGTTGATAATTCTTGTTGTTGTCTCTCTAGCAATGTGAGTATCGTATTACTAGGTTATGGTTTTATGGGTTTTAAGTACATTTTCAGTTTAAAAGTCCTCTAACATCATAACTTAATTTCCATACTTTGTTTATCCACATTGTCGTTTCTGTGATCCTAGATTCTCAAGTAAGTCTCTGCATTGTCTGATTTATCCAACATCCAAATGTTGACTCTTGGTAACCGCAGATAAATCAGACAATACTTGTTGTACATTATTTGTGTGTATCAGTAATTCCCTGGTATCCATCTCTAATCTTGGACACAGAAGGAAGGCACACAGTGTAACAAAGTGTCTAGCGCAAGCCAAACAACACAACGTACAGCGATCATGACAAGGGATTCTAAGGGATTTTAGCCAAACATTGCTGTACGGGTTGGGGAGAGGGGGGTGGGGGTGCTACCCCCCCCCCCCCCTGCCAAATTTGGGGCAACTCAGATTTTTTGGGCAGCAAGAAAAATTTGGACAAGGCAAGTTAGGATAATTTTTTTGGGCATATAGTTCACCCCCCCCCCCCCCCCCCCAAAAAAAAAAAAAAAAAATGGCCCATACACTTATGTACCCAGCTAGCCACATCCAGAGCAATCCATAATTTGTGACACTTGTGTAGTCCATATAACAAAGTTACACTTGGTCAAAAAGTCATTTGCTAGATATTTTGAATTGATGGGTGGGATGAGGCATGGTATGTTCAGAAACTCTTAGTATCTACCGGTAACTTTCTTTACACATAACTCAGAATTTACTAAAAAGTACAATATTGTTTAAAATAGGAAACAAGATAATGGAATAAGTCATAATTCAATTAAGTGTCAAATTATTGTTCACAGGATTGACTCTGCAGAATTAAATTTTTGTGTGCTGTGGACAAGTGTTACAGTCCTTCTGATCTATGTGCTAAACATTATGGGATGTTGCCCTATTCAGTTGTTGGGTAAGCACTGAACAATTAAAGATTAAAACAGTTAAAGTTCCCTTGAAGTGATGGGCAACTAATTACTTGCAACTTTTTCCAGAAGAGCAGGTCGCTGAAAAATTGCAAGCACCCCTATTTATTTTTAAGGGCAAATGAATCCTTTTTAATCCCCATTCAAACCAGCAAGACGTGTTTAATTAAACCAGGTTTTATGACATGAGAATCAGCAACAGAAAACTGCAAGACTGAATTTTACATAGGGTTCAAGTAAGCTTTCATTGTGCTAAATTTGAAGGCGACAAACATCAGTTAGCAGCCTCTAAGAAGAAGAAAATAATGAAATCACTGCAAATGCTGAATTGTATTTCAGGTCGGAAGCTGACACTATCAGAACAGTTAACAGCACTGATCATGTTTGAGCTTCCTTTTTACGGCTTGCTGCCTGGTGCAGTCCCTTTTATATTTTACATTGGTAAGATGTCCAAGCTATTTGATCGTTTATGTTTTTATTTTCCCTGTTCCCATGAACTTTATTACCGTAATCTTTAAGAAAGGGAAATCAAAACCAAAAAGCTCTAATCTCAATACTCAGTGTCTGTATGTTAGACATAAGTATTTCACTTTATGATACGGCAAGGAAAATCTGAGCATTCTGATTGGTTCTTTCTTGTTTTGGATTTTGCTATACGGACCATTTTCATAGAAATGGTCCTAAGCTACATATTTTTTCTATAGTTGGATAATTTAAAACTTGCAACTAGAACTGCATAAAGAAAACTGATAAAAATACTCTAATTTAAAGAAAAAATGTTCTCAAAATCGTGGTATAGTTTGTTCTTTCTGAGTTTTTCGCAGCATCAAAACATGTTATGGTGATAAACCTCTAAACTGAAGTCACCAAAAGTTTGTTTTTAACAAGCATGCATAATCTGAGTACCATATAATAAACTACTTGCTAACCTAGCTTGCTTGAGCCGTACTGGGGAATATTGGCCCTAGGCCCTGACAGTATGGACTGAGCGCAGCGAGGTCTGTACAAAAACGACCTATAGGGCCAATATTCCCCAGTACGGCCCTCGTGCTCAGTTGGTAAGAGGTTAGTACGGTACTAGTCTAATTCTGTTTATCATTAACAGTCATTTTCTACTCTGTCTGAGTTGTATTGTAATTTTGATATTACTTTTAACAGTTACTTTTTATTTTCAGCACCATTTTCCTGTTTTGTGATGGTTCATGCATGTTTGACACCTGTCAATAAAGGTGTTGCAGGGTTAACTGAAATTCATCACATCTGATCTGAAAAATACAAGAAGAAGTTGAATTCATGGCTTTATAAACAAATCTACATAAAATAGCTCTTGCTGTCTATGGGTGGTCTTTTCGTATTAGTTTTGTAATACTTAAAAACTGTATTTTGATAAAGTTGAATGTGATGTTAAACAAGTGGATTATATGTTTACAGGTGTAATGGGTACTGCATTGGACTGCAGGCTTTCCTGTAATAATGCAATCATATGCCATTTATTTTAAGTCATAGTTTATTAACCGCGGCATGCTGAAGGACCTGGCTTTTCTCTAGAGTAGTGCCAACCTTTAGGGGTGAGGTAAAGTGAGGGACTTTGAAGTAAAGCAGTCGTACTTTAGGGGGGTTAAGTTTCTAAAGAAACTGTGGTGCTGCGTTGGTGGGAAGTGTAACAAGATAATTTGGTTTTATCAACTGGGTTGATGATGTGAATTGGCCACCGTAAAGAGATTCGCTCCAACGAAGGGCTAAAACTCGAAACATCAGCTCTCGAATCTCTTTCCGATGGCCAATTCACATTATCAACCCAGTTGATAAAACCAAATTATCCAGTCATACTTTACTCGTCTGTGTTAAAGAAATATACACAGTTGACAGATATACATACACAGTTACATACACAGTTACATGCAAAGAGAGGGAGCTTAAAAATAAATTAAAATATATTCAATTATTATTATTATTATTATTATCATTATTATTATTATAAAGTATTATTATTATTATAAAACTCACTGATAATGAAACAGGTCTACAAGTTTCTCATCAATTAAAGAAATAGTTTGATTGAGATGTAGTTAGTTTTAGAAGGACAAAATATTTATTTTAGAACATTTTGATACAGAGTTGTAAGACTCTTCTGTGGGTTTCAAGTAAATAAAAGTGGAGTGAAATATAAGATAAAGTTAAATCAAATCAGTTCATCATCGTCATCATTATCATCATCAAAAGTCTTCATCATCATCATCATCATCATCCTCATCAGTTCTAAGTATTCTTGTGTAGAACTCTACTCTAAACATTTTCCAAGTATATTTATATCTGATGAAGAAAAAATATTGGGTCAAAGTATATACTCAGTGGATGATATTATTTTAATAAAATTGTAAATACAAAACATTAGCTTGCCAGCTTGCGCAACTTGTTTAGCCAGGGAAGGTTTAATCTTTACTAAACATAAGGATGAATAAAAAATAAAAGTAAAAAATTATCTGAGTGTGATAAAATAGAGATGACATATGATGATGGCATATGGCCTGTCCATGCAGTCTTTGTAGCTGGTGGTATTTCGTGTGCATGCGTTTTGTTTCAGCCATAGGCCAAATTTCTAGGTCTTTTGGAATTGGTTGGTGTGGGGCAAGAAAGATGGGCTCACAAAATTGATTTGCTTGTATCCGATCGCAGAATACAAGTGTTTATTTGAGTGGCTGTGTGACAAGACTTACCAAGGATTTGAAAAATAAAATTTATAGTTAAGGTTAATTGATAATAATGAATGCATTGTTTGAAGTTGATTTCTACCACTGCCATCAAAACTGGTTGTATTATTAATACCTAAATTTTGAATCCTTCATGATTGCTTCAAACAATGCATTCAGATCTAATTGCCACCTCTTGGTTTGACACAGTCACATTTGCATCTGTATTGGGGTACTGGAGTTTGTCTTTATTCTTCTTATTAGTCTTCCGCTTTGCACAGTTCATTCAGCCATTGTTGAGTGCTTCCTCTGGAGGATCCCACTCACTGGCTTAAAATTAATTGTGTAAATCTGACATATTTGGAAACAAAAGACCTTGTTCAATGTAATTTTAATATATTCCTTATATATATTTTTTTGTAAATTTAACTCACCTGGCCAACCAGTAGCAAATACAGACTGTTGCATATGAGATGAACATATATTTTCTGACAATCCAGATGATTCTTCATTTTCACATTAAGTGTTTATTATCCTTTCCAGAATGGCTTTCGCTTTAAATTTTGTTCCCCTTTTACAGTTAAATTGAATTCAACCCGAAGTTGATTATTTTCCATTTGAGTAAGTGCCGCTTATATTCGAGATCTAAACAGGTCTAAACTGAAAATTAATACAAACTGTGCAGGGGGTCACCATCCAACCACATAATTTACGCATATGTCCATTTTCTAAACTCTAGCATTGGCGAATGAGCTCGCAAGAATTTCTGCAGTTATGGCAAAAAAATCCAGTGAAGTATCAACAGCAGTTTCATACCCAGCTGTAACACAACATACAAGTACAACTGACAGCCTATACAAATGTTAAACTTATGTATTTTAAAGCTCCCTTCAGCCATCCAAACACATAAATACCCCTAAACCATCACATCTATGCTCCCCATGCCCCTCCACCCATACATGCTCATTTAATAGTAGTAGTCCGCTTATGGGGAAGATATCAGTGACGTCACCCATTGTCATTAATGTGCCAACCAGAAAACTATTGGTTGGTGAAACAAAAAGCTCTTTTGTTTAACTTGTTGGCTATTTAAATAACAAAAACAATGTTTGTAAACAAATATCTTCCCTGTAAGCTTCTTTAATTTTCTTGTTTAAACTTGTAACCTGATTGACGAGGTTCCCGGAATCTTCCCCGAAATCCCCCGAAATTCCCGTAATCCCGGTCGGGTTCCCGAGGGATGCGAGCCAGCGTTCTTGGAAAAAAAGTGCAGCGGGCAACTCCCTCGAAAATAAAATGCGACACGCATATCCAACATGGCGGTCTTTTTCTAGCGGAGAATTGTGTGTTTTCACATGTAAATATAAGCACCTTTGCATCACATTTTGAGAGCTTTACCGGTGTGGTGGCTTAAAAGAGTTCCATAAATTTCTCTTGAGAAATAATGCGTCGCAGATGGTCGAAGTGAGCGTGTGAATTTAACACTGTCGAGCGACGCGAACTAACTGTGTTTAAATTAAGTTTATATCGTCCGATGGGCATGGATGTCCGCCACTGTCGATTCTATGGTTCACTCAATGTCGCGTTGTGAGATTCCACGAGCCTTTACTTGTACGCTCGATTAAGAAGACTGGAAAATTTCATGGCTTATCATGAGTGATCCAAAGGGTACTGAACAAGCTATCAATGGACCAAAGTGCATTGAAATTCCACGAGGTTGGAGCCGAATACTTGAAAATGGCTCTATTTTGTACATAAGGTAAGCCAGGGCTGTAAACTATCCTTAATATATTTGGTAAAGAGCGATTAACTTCAAGCGAGTTGTGTCAAAAATCTAAACTGTTTTGTTGTGAAATTGTCAGTGCTAGGAAGCCCATGTCATTTACATTATCGTTTGGCGGCTCTCAGCCGGGGCACGATAAACAAATTAAATTTAGCATATATAGTCTGAAATGCTCAGAGTAAACCGTAACTTAGACTATATATAGCGTTGATTTTAAAACATTCTTCTTTAATGCTTTCTCGTACAGTTCGATCTTTCTTATCTCCGTAATTTTGTCCAATCTCTCTTACTTTTTGTCCATAAATCACATGCATGTAAGGTTCCTCGAGTGCAGCCGTATATTACCATTTTAAGTTACTTGTAGCGTTCTACGATGTTTGAAAAAGAAGCCTTTTTATTTTATAATAAGGCGAAATGGAGTAAAAATTTCATTTCTAGACAAAACATAGCATTTCATTGGCCAGGAAATGTAAAACAAATGAACCCCTTTGAGTTAAACATTGACAAATTTGATTACAGTCATGCCAAAGAAAAAAAAAACAAAAGCCTTTTTTCCCATGAGGTAGACATGAGAAAAATTATATTTAGGTGAGGATTTCTTATACAACAGGTGATTTTGCAGCACCTAATCTTTGTCCAATTTGTGGAATTTGCTAAGTTACAAGTGCAAAATTCAAGCTTCTTGCTTTTTTTCTGCGAGGAAAGAATTCTTGTAAGAAGGGGACAATCAGTGGGTTTAAGGCTGGATTGTAATACATTGGATGGGGAAATCTTCACACAAAGAAAATTAAAAAATTATTTCACAAGAATAGTTCCCTTTAAGAACATTTCATTGAACCTATATTATGGAAAATATAAAAGTAACAGATCAATTAACCATTCAGGATGTTTTGTACTTAAAATTTAAATTTAATTATTTCAGACTTCCCTAATAGCGTAGTACTGTAATTTTGTGTGTATTTGTGCTATCTTGCTGACCTTTAATTTATTTTCATCTAATGCTGCTGTCTAGTGGCTGCCTGGCTCCGCTGGCCCTTATGGTTATTCCATGCAGCCAGTACTCTATTTTTATTTGCAATTATATTTTTTAAATTTTTTAGGCAAGTGAGTACAAACAAAGATTGTTGTTGTTGTTGTCATAACAGAACTGCTAACCTAAAATATTGAAATCTATCAGACTTAATGTCGCGTCAAGATACCGGTACCTCTACTCAGTTCTCAAAATGGAATTAAAAATAGACCTCTGTCTATTCACCTACAGAAAATGTGGCAAATATTTCGAAATTTCCTCCCAAAGTAAGAGTTTGTATTTTAAGCATAATTTTCCTTTGTATCTGAGGGATTTGGTGACCCATACTGGAGACCAGTGGATTCATTCTGTATCCATGAGATGGATAATCCGGGAGAGTTGGCATGAATACTAAGTTTTTAAATCACAAACTAAAAAAAGGGATGTATAAGGCTGTAATGAAATGTACCACCTGCCATTTTGTACGTTTTCTGCTTTCTACTTGCTACCTGAGTACATTTTCTGCAGAGTCTTGAATTGCACCTTCCTAGTCGCCCATGTGACTAAAAAAAATTGCACTGGCGACCAGAATTTTACAACTGGTTGTCAGTGGGCGATTAACTATTTCCGGAACTACTTCACTGTGCTATGTGTGATGCGCAAATATCTTCTAACAGTCAAATTCTGTTAACTTTGATTTTCAGCCAAGGTGTCTGACATTTTATCTTGCTGCTATGTCTGTAATAGAATTTAATGTTAATCTACGATTCATAGCGTGTTCTGCTGCCAGAACGGGAAAATTTTGGCGACCACAAATTTTGGACCCTGTTCTGAGAACATTTTGTATGTTACTATGAAATTGAAATCATGATCATGAGCAATAGAAGCACGTATTCTGAAGTTAATATTGAAATGTTGCTTCAGCTCAGTCAAAATATTGCAGTATTTTGCCACCTACAATTTACACCACATGAAAATTCATTAAATTCAGGGTTTGCTCCTAACCCTAACCCTAACCCTAACCCTAACCTTTGCTAAACCCTAACCCTAACCCTAACCCTAATGACTCCTGTCATGGGTGTCACTACTAAGCGTCAGGGCTACCAGTGTTAAATTTATGGTCTGTCATCCTGACACAAAATATAAAGTCACACTCTACACACATTCTACTCTTGTTTTGCTTTTATCACGGAGTATATAGGTTGAAATGCAGCAACAACATTTCTCTCAGCTCATTAAACAGCTGAAAACTACCATATTTGAAAATCACCGTATGATGCATTGAGCACTGTAGAATCATTGTACATCATGTATGTCACTGGAATGTGTCTCTGATGTCGGCTATTTCATTCATAATACATGCCACTCAAGGGAAAACGGTTTGACTGGGCTGTTGTTTATAGTGATGAATTTTCTTTTGTTCTTCAGCCCGAACAACAGCCGACTAAGGTCATTGGATCATGTCATTGAATATCTCAAGACAGAGGGAACATGTAAATGTGGACTGGAATGTCCCTTCTTTATTCACAAAGTGTTCAACTTTGATGCTCGAATACCAAGCAAATTAATCCCAGTCAACAGCAGGCAAGAACCTTCAAAATCAGGCTGCAAGCACTGTGTTGTAGATGTGCAGCAGTCATCGGATAGTACAGTAAATCAAACTAATGATGTCAAACTACCGGCATTTTCAACATTGGCACAGAAAAGAGGTACTATAAACTAATAAGATGTAAAAGATTAATTAATCAACATGACACGAGCGTGGGACAAAGAAAAAGTCCCTGACAGGAATCGAACCCATGACCCCCCGAACACCAGGTGGGTGCTCCATCCACTGAGCTACGAGAACTCATGGAGAGCTTGGTCATTTTCACTGAGTTCTTATGTGACACGTGTCCCGCATACTGCTAGGATCAGCAATGTCGCTATCATCATGAGTTGTGGCAAATGACACTAGCGTGGGACAAAGAAAAATTCTGAGTACAGTAAGGTTGAAAGAAAGGAAGGGTTCTCAAAAAAAGACAGTCAATTAAAGTGCACTATCAATTAGGGCTGAAAAATCCTCCGGCCCTTTGGGCCATTAAGGCGGGGCCCAAGAAATTTTTGGCCCTTCAAGCCTTAAAAATTTCACCAATGAGGAGGGGGCCCTCCCCTAGATCCCTTGTAATAAGGAGGTGACCATATTAACAACCTGACAGGGTTCCACTGCACACATAATTTTGAAGATCTGACACAAACGTATCATTTTTATTGCTTGTTCATCTCACTCTGACTTCAACTCTTCAAGTTGGGACCATTTTAGTCACCATGGCGACCCAAATTTTGGAGCTGGCGACTAAATTGCAACAGAGTTGCTGGCTGGCAACTAAAATTGAGAAGAAGGATTGAGCGCTAAAATATTTTACTGGCGACCAAACAGTCAGTGGCTAAATGGCCACTAAGGAAAAAAATAAACTTGGAGGGTTGTCTGACATGGAAATTCAATCTTTTTGGTCTTTTCTTAAAATTAATGCTTTTCATTGTCGAGTAAAGGACTCAAACCTGAGAAAACTGCTAATATTAAAGTTGTTTTTGTTGGCTTTATTTCTCAGGCCCAGGAAGACCTCGAAATCCCTTATCGAAGTCACGGAAGGTTGGAATTCGTAAGCCCGACCTTGACCGGCCCACATCCCCACTTCATAACATCCCTTTGCCGGTGCCAAGCTCCATTGTTAACAGTCCTGTACAGAGTGTACCTACCAACATTGCTGTTGAGCAGGGACCTCTACCAAGTTTTGCGACCATCGTGAGCAGTTCTAAACTCTTCAACCCTGGAGCATCTCTGGGAAGTACCTTGCTGTCAAGTAGCACTATGACAAGTGCAGTAGGCAGCTCCCCTAAAACAGCAATGTCACTGCAGACATCAAATGTGATCATTGCTGCAAGCAATGCCGCTGTTAGTTCGTCAGCCACTTTAACCAGCCCAGCTTCGACAGGGCGAGTAGTAAAAGAGGCTTCAAAAACTACAGCCTCTGTTACGAGCACAGTAGTCGTCAGTCATCAACGCACAGCAGCTGTTCCAGCATCGTTACCTTCACGAAATCCACAAGCAGATACCTTGGTAAAATGTTCAAGTATATCAGGTTTAAGTACATCGAGTGCTTCAGTGACCACGTCTGCCCCAAGCAAGAATGATCCCAGCAAGGAAACAACCGTATCAGTTTCTACGACATCGGTAGTGTCAACAAGTATTACTACAACAACTCCAGTTGTAAAACAAGATGGGAAGTCAGCTGCCAACGTAAGTAAGTTTCCTGATGTCAAAACGAGTGCAAAAGTGGCAGCTCCTCGTACAAGCAAATCAACTAAATCTTATGGACCCAGGAAAACAGTTGCAGCCACTCTTAAAGCAGCTGCCACTGCAAAGGTATCTAATGTATCATCGGAAGCTACAAGGACAGCAAGTGGTATTCCTCTTCAAAGAACTCAGGCTGTAACCAGTGCTGCAACTATTCCTTCCTCCGAAAAGGGAACAGAAGCCAACAGCACCGGCAAACCTTTATCTCAAGTGGTACCTATGCCATTTGTGACAACCACTGTTCAAGCACCTGCATTATTTCACAGTGTTCTCAAAGATGCGGTCATAAAGGAACATGGGCATGTTGTTTCTTCACCAAGTACTACTGCCGCCCCTGTGCCAGGTGCCAGTATAGCACATGCCACACCCAGCCATGGTTCAAGAAGTGTGCAACCGGTTAGTAGTGCTCCTGCTCGCAGCAAGTCTGCAGTAACCAAAGAAATCGCACAGGCTACAACCGCGTTAGTTCAAAGTGTCAAAGTAAGTCATGCCACACCAACTGTACCCCAGCATGTACCAGCTCACAGACCTCTGCCATCAGTGAAAGCAGGGAGTGGTTTCAGTGTTCAAGCATCTCTGGCCAGCAGTACCAGTCAACAGCAGAATGTCCAAGCAGCCACTGTAACTCAAAGTGCAGCTCAAATACCAGCAAGTAGTTATGGACAGGTGCAAAATACAGCTGGGTCTTCCCAAGTACCACCTCTACAGATCGCAGCTTCTCAAGCGCAGGGAGGAGTCTTCTTTCAAGGAAATGGAAGTCAAGTATTCCAGATGAATGTGGATTCCAGCCAACTGAAGGGAGCTTATCAACTTCATGGTGCATTATACCAGGGTGCCATACCAGCTACATTTCTTGCCACAGCTAATGCAAACAAGGCTGGACCACCCAATTCCCCAGCCGGGATCCCTCAAGCAATGTATCCTACAAACCCTTACATGCTTGGTATTGTGATGCCTACTGCAATAACGCAGGCAAACCAGTCGGCTCAATCAGTACCAACAACGGCAACATCTCCATCAGCAACGGCTGCAGCGGTTGCTACTGCAGCTTCGGTGGCTTCATACTCCTATAATAATCAAAATGCTGCCATTGCGGCTGCATTTGAGTCATTTGTTCCCATCGCTCCAGCTGCTTCCCCGAGGTTTTCTCAGACATTGGCTCATTTGGCCAGTGCCTACACTCCATTTCTGCCAAGAGCTGCAGTTCCAGGAAGTGCCCCAGTGCAGTTTGCTGCACAGCGGATGGTGCCGATGAGCACCATGCATTCACAAACAGGTGGAAATGGACAAATGGGGCCAACAGTGTTGAACCTTGGAGACTATGCTGTTAAATATCCACTAAACACAGTGAAACCTGGCTTGTACAATCCTGCACCGTCCACTGCCACTAGTGCAACACAACCTAGCACTCTTCCTCAGACAGCTGTTGTTGCTGCAATGCCATACGTTGCATTTGGTCAAATCAACCATCCCCGTTTTCCGTTTTCTGTGAACTTTGCTGCTCCTAGTGTGAGTACACATCCTTCTGTGACGTCATCCTCCTCATCACCCTCGTGCAGTTTTGTTACATCAGCAACTACACCTCCGCAATATGGAGCTGGTACTAATATTGATTCCCACACCGGTGGTGCAGTGCTGGGGTATGTTGCAATGCCCTTCAGTGCCACCCCTGGTGGTACAAGTCACCCTTCATCTGCTCCTGAGCCACACCCCGGTAGTGCATTTTCGCCTCCTTCCAGCCATGGCAATGTTAGTCAAAGGATGGATATGTCAGGTCCAGCCCCACACCTGCCATCATGGTGTGTAAGCAAGAGTTTATCTGGGGCAACAAGTAAGCGAAGGTGCAGCACTCCAGAGAGCAGCAGCTCAGGCTGCTGTAGTATAACAAATTCAAGTTCTTCTTTTTCTGTGCCATCCAGTAGAAGCAATTGTATGGAAGTCAGTGCATCTTGTGGGACTGATTTGAAAACATCAAGTTCGAGCTGTCAGTCACCGAGACATCCAGGTGTAACTTCTCCATTGAACTCTCCATTGCCGATGCCGATGCCCAACCAGGGCCTATCTGGATGTCGTGGATCACCCAAGGGTGATTCACCTCTTGTGGGTAGTAAAAGTAGTATAGAAGGCATGCCTTCGCGCATCCAGTCATTTACCTTAGGTGAAGGCCATCAGGCAAAGACGTCATCATCTGAAATGTCTGGCACTTTAAAGAGAACATATAATGACAGCACTGAGCAAACAAAAAAGACAAACTACAATGAGTCAGCTTATTATGAAGCTAATCCACTTCTTGGCCTGAAAAGGTCTTGTGAAGCGATAGAGGCTTACTGCAGCCCGGACCGAGATGACGATGATGATATTGATGATCCTGTGGCATCAAAAAACGCGGAATCTTCCCCTGAAAACAGCCAATCAAGGGAAGGAATTCGAAGTACTAAAAATTATAGCAATTTAAACAGCCGCAATGAGGATAACGACCGAAGTAGAGGTAAGGTAGTTCTTCGCAGTTTTTCTCTAGTTGTTACTGTGTGTGTGTCATTAGTGTTTAATACACCGGAACATGGCTTTTAGGCTTTTACACCACTTAACGTGGGTTTAGCACAAACAACTCGTTCACGTTTCAAGTTATCCAAACTTCTCTATCATCAGTTATTGAATCTTTGTTTTGTATTTTTTTTTTGTAAAATTTTGGGTGATTTGGGAGTAATTTTGGAAAGGGATATTTTTTCTCAAAGGGTTAGTAAAATTTAGGGAAATAAGAAGTGTTGAAGCTTTAGTGTAGATTGATGGACACCAAAGCCGTCCTCTATCCGGCAACCTGGGGTAAAAAGGTAAAGGCAAATATTTTACTTCGAAGAGCAGGGAGTGGTTGTCCAATTCTCCCGAGCCAGAGGCTCATGTATGAAGGTGTGCAGTGACCACACCACAACACTGGGAACTCCATGCCCTACTCTTTACGATGAGTGTGTGGGTTCTTTAACGTCCCCTGCTGAACGTGACAACGATATTGGAGACTTCGCCTACGGTTTCATTGTCCTTATCCGAGAAGACTAGAACATCTAACCATTTGTAGATGTCATTGCAAAGGCAGCACGTTTTCCTCAGTTATTTTGAGACCCTGAGTGTTGGTCTGGTCTGAGGTTCGAACGCAAGACGTCCCGCACTGTAGTCCGACGCTCTACCAACTGAGCTCTATCCAGTTGTCTTTTGGTCTTACATGATAGAGCATGGTTTGGGAACGTATATAATTTGTCTTGCTTATTCCTGTTGTGGTGAAACTACAGTGTTGCTGTAGAATTCTTAAACAGTCCAAAGTCAAGGAGTTGTGACAGTTTCAGACTACAGGGCTACACCTAAAAGAAACAAACCTTTCTGGGAGAGCTAAGATGGAGGGATGTTATTGAAATTTGATTTGCTTTGCACTGTTTTCAGGAATACCCAACTCCAGAGGTGAGCAATCTATGCCAGTTGAAAATACGTCAATCAGTAGCAAGTGCCAGTCTCACTCGGTTTATAATGGCGACGTTTCTCCCAATCAAGTTGAAGCGTCACGCGGTAAGAAGTGGCCTATCTTGTCGTTCGTTCGTTGCTCTTCATAATCCAGCTCAATCTTGCTTAATTTCAGCCATCCTTGCTTCTTTTCTCTTTGTTGCCGTATCTTTAGTTGTTTTGTACCTTGATGTTCGTTTGATCTAAAGGCAAATTTGTAGATTGCAAAAAATAACCGACATCGCTGGGCCTATTCACCCAATCACCAAAAGTATATAATCTATAACAACGGGTTTGTTTCCAACATTTCAGTGCAAATGGTCAGCCCAAGCACGTATCTACCAGTCAAGACAAATCCCATATCAACGAACGCGGCTGATAACCAGGCGTGCATGTACGAGCCACCCTTGCCAATAACAAGACCTCAGTTTGATATCGGTGATATTGTCTGGGCGCAGGCTCGTGGTCTGCCTTCATGGCCTGGGAAGGTGGTGGACGCAAGCGAGGTTGGAAAAGGGAGACCAGATGACGGCAAGGTATTCCTTGATTACATCTCCTTCTCGTCAACTTATTTCTTGCGTCTTTGCACCGGTTACTAAGATTGACAATTGTGTAAGGCACAAGACAAGTTCAGAGACAAAGGTTTAACGTTAAAATTACGTTGTTACCATAGGCAACTGCGGGGTTTTCTAATACTAGGGAGTTTAAGAAAACCACAACGGCAACGGCAACGGAAACGTCGCTAAAACAGGTTTAGTGGGCAGAACAGTGGCTTTGCGCGTGCGTTATAGTTGTTGGTACATTTCTTTGCCGTCCTCTGCAAAACCACAACTCTGCGTTGTCTGCACAACATGAACCACGAAGGATTTAAATTTCTATTTCTAATTTATCGCTGTGTTCAAGATTCAGTTTTGAGATAGTTTTGATAGTAAGAAACAGACTAAATGACTTTAGAGTATCAAGAGATTCGTAGGTAAAATATAAATTCATTGTTTAATCGACGTTGTTCTCGGCGTCGCCGTCGTGGTTTCTTAAACTCCCTGCTCACTTGCGAACTCATCCTTTCAATGATTTGGCGGGATTTTATAACGTGCCACGCATATGCTGCCATTAGACTCTACACCGGTTACTCGTGGCAACTCGTAGATTAAACGTCAAAACCTTGCCATCAAACTTTTCGCGTGCCTTATTGAACTGGTAAGTCTCACGAATTGCCACAACTTTTCTAGCCGGCATTTGGCAATGTGATTTGTTTAATTTCAGCGCTGGGTGATGTGGTTTGGCGATCATACGTTCAGTCAAGTCGAAGTGGACAGACTCAAATCCCTGTCTGATGGACTGAGATCTCTCGACGATAAAGCTCGCAAGAAAAAGTACAAGTAAGGGTGGTACTTAAAGAAGCTACGTCACGGTTTGTGCCTTTGGAAAAATTTAGCCTAAAAATTTCAAAATCGTCGTTTGCAATCCGTCCCAATCTTCTCCATCCTCAACCATCCTTGTTCCTTTTTGGTTTAGTATCACCTCTTTGGTGTTTTTCTTCCTTTGTAAACTATTAGTTTTAGGTTTGCTACGGTTTAAGGGTAATTCGGCTCATTGCAAAAAATCCCGACAACTCTGTTCAAACTTGAGATTTTTTTCCTTGCAGTAATAATACCTGTTGTTTATTTTAGGGCCAAGAAGGCAAGGATTGGTTTAGAGCAGGCAATAAGCGAGGCTTTGGAAGCTCTCGAAATGGTACGTTATATAACTTCACCAGAAATGTAGCCTGCGATCAGGTTCAACTTTGTTTGTGTCAAACACGCGAGCTGCGAAGAGAGTGAAACGATCCGGCGGGGAGGAGTCTGGTACGGAAGCACCAAGACACCCTTTTAGTGGAATAAAGTTTTAAATTTTTGATCTTAACTGTTTCTGTTTTGTTTTTCTTTGATGTTTCAGAGAGAGCGTCTTCGCGGCAGGCAAAGTGAGTTAATTCTGTAATTTTTCAAACTTTCAAACCGCCATAAATCTTCATAGTTAAACACAAGTAGGCTCAAAATTGGCAAGTTGCTAATTTCGTCCTCTTCTTTCTATTTCTGGCATACATCACGTTCCAACTTTGGGTTTGGATTAAGGTTAAATTAACTTCTAATTGTTTTTATAAAATCGTCCTTTCTAACTTTGGAATAAAATTGCTGGAGATTGAGGACAGCATTTATTACGAACACAATTTGGATGATATTTCGTATCGCCTTTGTGTACGACCATGCTTTACCCGGCCAGGGCCTGAACCCGGACTGTTCGATCCGGAGTCCATTAGTCCACCACGCCTTCCATAGGGTCGTGCCGAAGTTAATATGGTTTTTGTTTTTGTGTTGCAGCAGCCAGATCAAAGGCCAAGAAGAAACGCATTAGATGACGTTGAAACCCAGAACTGAATGCAAGTGATATACGCTTCTGAAGTTTGCCGTCAAGACGTCCCGAGAAATGTGCGGTTATATAGTATAGAATGATGTAGTAATATATTGATACTTGGTAAAAATAGAGACTTGTAGAGTATCGTGTAAGTATTTCCAGGCAAATTACTTTTTATGGAAGCATTTTTCAGGGAGAGAAGGGTTACTGTTCTTCTATTGGATGCTTTTTTAACAATTTAGAGCAGCCGGTTAATTTTGACTGTAAAAAAAATCGACTGTAAAATTGGGCACAAAATCGAAGCCCCGGAGCTATAACTAACCATTCAGCTCGAAGCTAATACGTGTAACCAGTGTTAAGCGCGAGAAAACTTGTAACCTTCATCATGCGCGGGAAAACCTGTACGAAAACGACGTCATTCGCACGAAAACTTGTAACAGGTGGAAAGTATGGGAAGAGTAACGTGGAACAAATCCCGATTAAATGGAGATGACGTCTTTGTTCAGATTGTTTAGATCGCGCTTTACAAGTGCCAGTCACAAGGCTCGGTAATGAAAGAACAAACTGGAAGCAGTTAAGGCACAGAAAACCGTGTTGACAATGTGCTTAACAAAGAAAGATCAGTGATTAATTTAAAAATCTCGCGCCACTTTTTCAACTAATCAGAAGTAAAACCAAAACTAACCGTGACTCACGCTGGCACGTTTTACGTGTTATTACTTCGAGTATTGATTGGTTCATTGGATTGTCTCCGTCCTTTGTGACTGAAAGTCGCTCTATGGAAACAAATATGTAAACAACAGCATACTCTTATTGCTGTGTGTTTTTTATCAGTTGAGGCATATTTTCTATTATCAGTTATCGGAGCTAAAGGCTAGTTCTTGTCCCGGGCGAAGGCAATTTTTCATTGCCGTGAAACGAAACATGGGCTTGCTGAAATCTACAGTATATCGGCATTTAACTTACCTTGCAAATTTCAGTCGGCTAACCTCGAAAAATCAACATCGCTTTTCACCGGATAGCAAAGGCGTGATTGGCTGAATAGGCAATGTCCTGACGCTGATTGGTTAAGGCACATGCCAGGAGACGGAACCTGGAATCTGTAATGCTCTGCTAGCACAGACCCAAGTAGAGTAATTATTTTCATAGTATTGTTTTTGCATTTTATTGTGCTTCCTTCTGGTTTCTGGGTTTTTCTTTCACGGCAATAAAGGCTTACTTCAACATTTCTATGATATACCTTTGCATGAAATAAATATAAAATGCTCCAAGCAGCATGCCGCAGTTTTCATAGGTGTAACGTGAATGGCTGAATCAACCAACACTTTTGTGTAGAGTTCCCTTTCGACTGTTTTGAAACATTTAAGACAGGCTGCGACAGTCTCGTTAATTTTCCAAGTTGGAGGGGGGCTTGGTTTTTAACTTTCTGCCTGGGGAGGGGGTAGTGCTATGTGAAATGGAATACTGTGTAGCAATCTTAAAAAATCGACTGATGATTTCTGTTAAGGTCATTCCCCTGAAATAGAACTGACAATAGATTTTCGTTCAAACTTTGCCCATTTGTTGTTCGTCGTAAGGGAATTTAAATTTTGTAATGAAAAAGAGGGGTTCCCATATTCGTTTAGGAGCAGGAGCACCTTGAAAATACCCCATAATTCGTTAAAATATCAGCTCCAGAAATGTTTTCATTTGACTAGCTCATGCCACGTCTTATGGGAGAAGAAAAAAATAGGGAGAAAGCAAAACAAGGGAAAAAACTATAGATATACTGTATCGCCTTCAAGGAACAATTTAATATATGTTTCATTATGAAAGCACGCATTTCCAGTCGACCTTGATTCAACTTGTTACTAGCATGCAGTGATCTCGAGGCCACAATATCTGTTCAATAAGTTCACGTTTCCGTCAATTATTTATTTTTCTGCAATGGGAATTTGTTTATATTCCTGTTAAAGGAAGAAAGTGATTGCTAGTCTCAGAAAAAGGGTACAAAAATATAGGTCACCATACTCGTTTACGAGAAAACGACGATTTATCTCCTTCACGAGCAAAGCCGTAACTAAAACGCCGCAGTTTTCTTTAGGTGCGCGCGCTGATGACGCAATAAATCGTGCGCAGTAAGGATGCGAATTGCAATACAGGGGAATGACCTTGAGGATATGTCTCTGTAAATAGTCGTTTGTCGTCCTTACCCATTCAGTGCGAACTTTGCTCGGTATCCATTTTCTCCTGTAAATATCATCAGAGGAGATTTACGGAGTTGATCAGACGTTACTTGGTTTGTCTCCACTAGCGGCCGAAACCTGTAACCAGCAAAGCAAAAATAAACGACTTTTGTTCATGTTTAAGCGACCTTTGCCTTGTCAATACAGATATTTCCACTTGTTTTTTGAACAACATGTGGCAATCAGTCGGCGTGTAGGGCAAAGCGTGTTAGAGAAAAAAGGCGTTGCGTGACGTCCCAAGTAACGACTGGGAAAATAGCATGTCACGCAATTAACGTGACTGCTCACTTTTTATATGTTTAATAATTTTCTCCTGCCTTATACCATGAAAAATGTATGTAGTAAACCATAAAGGAGAACTAGTATATTGATGTCTGGGCATGAACGAGTGTGTGTAAAGTTAGCAGGCATTATTTTTGTAAGGGAGCTTGTAGTGTACATAACTGTAATTAAATTTTCCACCTCTTTTAATGTATCGTCGGTTTGAGAGTGCAGGTCCCATGTCGATCACTTGACTTGCTGCTTTTCTCAAAAGGCTGAACGGTTGCTGATTTGATCATTAAATTAAAATACTAGACTTCACTCGCGTCTCTTGTTGTCTTCTCTTAAACTCGGGATTTTGGACAAGAAAACGCAATGTTTTTTTAACGAATCTGCCGGCCCGATTAATACAGTAAAAATCCAGATATCAAAACCTAAAATATAAGAACTTGTTTTAGCCTGAAATATAAAACAGGTTTCTTGGCGTTATGTTGGCTCGTAACGCAGTCTCCAGTTGCGTGACGAGCCAAAAGAACCTCTGCATGGGAGGCTGCCTAACAATTATTCCACGAGCGCGCGTTGGATATGAGATGGCAGATAGCCACCGAGGCGCGTAGCGCCGAGTTGGCTATAACCATCTGATATCCAACAAACGCGAGTGGAATAATTGTTTATTAAAAACACCCAAAAAAATATTGTACAAACATTGCGAAAAATGCATTCTTTTATGTGTGCACCTACTTGAATTGTAGGTCAATGGTATATGAGCTCATATACCATTGCGTCTAAACCAGTCAAAACGCAGGAAATGCAATTTCCCATAGCTAGTTTTTAATAATTAATAGAATCCCATTTAAACGCCATTTATTTGAGAACCTGTTTAGGCTAACTTGCAAAGAGCAGTTTCTTATATGCAGGGGTTTTTTTTCACTCTCCGCAAACTCCCCTCTAGTAGTAAACTCATCGAGTTAAAACAATGAAAATCATAACCGTGACCATGGTTTGGATACCCGATCTTAATTAGCATAGATTTTGACGATTTTATTTCTCCTTTTACTCGATCCTTAGTTTTTGTTTCGATTGAGAAGATATATCAAACACTCGAGACAGTGTTTCATCGGCTATCCAAACACCTCGAAGTTCGTTAAAAATACTCCGCTGCGCGTCGGATTTCAACTCTCTTCTCGGTGTTTGGATACCCCGATGAAAACTGTGTCTCGTGTTTGATATATTACTTCCAATATATAAATGGTCGCCAAATCCTGAGTAAACAGAAACATAGACTATTAACATACCTCTCATGGCTGAACTATGCAAATTTTACCCGACAGTTTCACTGCCTCAGATTATGTGATTGTTGATTTACAATATGCGCATGAAAACTGAGATCTGTAGCAGAAAAGGGTAAGCAACTAACAAGCAACTTGTTCAGGGATCGGCACAATTCCACAGTACGGTTGATGTCATAGAGCGTACCTTGAAAAGTCTGAATTCCTTCTTCACTTTGAAATACTTTTTCCACTTCGAACATTATTCCCAAAACCTTTTGAGGATGGTAGCGACGTTACAAGAGTTTAGGTAAGTGAAAAACCGAGAACTTGACAAGACTTAAGGACATTCGCGCGAAAATTTCCTAACATTTTTTTTTTTCTGAGACTTTCACCACTGTAAGATAATGAATTACTAATATAATGTCTGAAATGTAAAAATAATTGGGGGTCACCGACTTCGTTTTGGAGATACCATGCTCAGAAGAGCACCCTAAATCTGAAAAATCGCTCTTCGTTAGCGAATACGGCTACAGTGTCTGTACACCCAAAAATATTGCAAATAAATCTCTGAAGTGAAGGTATCTCTGCTAAATGTTATTTCAGCGGTCCCATTAAGTGAATTTATTCAATTGGCGTGGTTCCTTAAAGAAAGAAATCGCATTTAGCGACCATATTTCCACTCGCCTAACAACCGCACGAAGGTAGGAAAACTTTGAAAATTTTTAAACTTCCCACAATGATTATTTGTTCATTTTTTGAACAACGGTTGAGAAATTTTAAGTAAAATCAGCTGATGGAAAAAAGTAGGGGTCAACGACCATTTAAGAGAGTAAACTACAAGCAAAGTTAACGCAACGCCCGGACGAAAACGGCTTCTGACCCTTTGTTTTACCTCTGCGCGCGCTAATCCGTTTGCTCCCATTGAGCTAAAATCTACTAAAACTTTTATTACAGTCAACGCATTCCTCATGAACAGGCATTATCAAGTGCTCCCTGGCAGTTTATTCAGTTCTCTATTGTCCGGTGTCCTTGTTTCTTTTACAGGAAAACTAACGAAGGTGTACTGACTGATGCAAGACAACATAGAATTATCAGAACTTCGCCGACTCGTCGCCGGGAATTTGTTCCATTTCTTGGTTTGATTCTAGTTGTTTTGGCAATAATCGCGTATTACCTCGGAACAACGCAAAGATTTACAATACAAGGTGAATTGCATATGCCGTAATATTTGAACTTGGTAGAGATAAGGTAAACTCTACGTCACTGAGCGACAAACAGCATGTCTGCCACTCAATTCGCCGATACGCATTTATACACTTGGGTGAGTACACCGGCAAGGCTAGAACCCAGTCCGTTCGATTCGGAGTCCGACGCACTAACCATTAGGCCGCCGAGCCTCCCAATAAGATTTGAGGACGGGGAAGTTGTTATCGAACTTTTTCTGTACAAGATCGAGATGTTAATGAAAAATGTCGCAGTTAATTAAACTAAATAAACCTTATAATTTGTTTTTATCAACTGGGTTGATAATGTCAATTGGCCACCGTAAAGAGATTCAAGAGCTGACGTTTCGAGCGTTAGCCCGTTTACGGTGGCCAATTGACATTATCAACCCAGTTGATAAAACCAAATTATATTGTTATACTTCCCACCGACGGAGCACCACAGTTTCTTTAGAAACTTACCTCCTCTAAATAAACCTTATTTTTGCTTTTTCTTTACAGGTCATCTTGTCAACTTAAAAGCTAATACCGTTATTCAATATTTTGACAATGCTGACAACAGCAAAGCCAACTTAAAAACAAACATAGCCCTTGAAAGTAGTTTACAGGAGAAAGCAAGAAATCACAACAATAACACAATGAAACATACGACCATGGAAAGAAAAGCCACGGCTAAAATCTCAGAGAGTTCAAAAAACAGACTATTTCCAACTGTAGGCTTGAAGTTTACCCCACAAGATAAAATGAAGGAGTTGTTAGAAATCGAAGAAGCAGGAAAGAAAGCGAATAGAAATAAATCTATTTTTTCGTCATCAAAAGATTTGGAATTTTCAAAAAGGAAGGTTGTCATGACAAAAAAGGAAAATTCCAGAATGAAAGATCACTTAATCACCAGTTCAAACTCGAACACAAAGGACAGAAAATCTCTGGATAGTAATACTGAATTAGCTTCAAGTAATAAAGAGAAAAAGTATCTCAACCTTCCACCAAAAACCTCGATTACAGATATGCTGACAGACAAAGAAAAGTTTAATTTCTATTCTTGGCATCGTAAGAAGACGGTTGAGATTTGTGGAACTGGTTGGCAAGAAAACTACCGTAAACTGCACGCGGATATTCTTAACAAGCGCCTGGAAGAGAAATATTTGGTCTATTTATGTCCTGGTACTAGGCAAGGTTGTTGTGGTTATGGAAACCGGCTTAGAGCAGTTGTGTCGCTGTTTTATCTGTCAGTTCTAACTGACAGAGCTTTCTTGATTGATTGGCGTGCGCCTGAGCCAATAGAAAACCACCTCATACCGCGACATGTCCAATGGAATTACACGGAACCCATTGATGTGTGCACGGGACTGCAAATACGAAAGCATTACTGGGGCACGACCAAGACCGACATCCGGGAAGCCGAAGGGTGGATCATTCAGGATTCTAGTCATTTTAAGAAGTGGCTGACTACCACAGATTTAAAACGGTATTTTGACTGGCCAGTAGAGGAAATAACCACTATCTGGTATTTCGCTGAAGGGGGAATTACCTTAAATCCTTATCTACTGAAGCGCGCAAAGGAATTGGGAATTACACCCTTGATTTCTAGCACGCCAAAGTACAATTTGATAGGATGCGCGTTTGACTTCCTGTTTTCAAAATCGGAAGCTGTAGAAAGCAAACTCAACGAAATGAGAACGCAGTTGCAGTTTAATAAAGGCCCAATCATTGGAATACACATTAGAACAGGCGACGAGCAATTTGATTACTTTTCGTCCGATAACGATCGAACTTCGAATTCCAAGAACTTCACACGACTTTTAAAATTCTTTGACTGCGCAACGAAAGTAGAAAGGGAATTCTTTGGAAACAAGGCGCATGAACGATCAAATGTCCGTTGGTTTGTCTCAACGGACAATATTTATGTGAGAAATTTTGTTCAGCAAAGCTACCCTCGCAAAATAATCACTTCCAATTTAACAATCCAACATTTAGACATCCTTTTCAACACGACAATTTTCAACTTTACCGCAGAGTGCAATTACACGGATGCTAGTAACACGACGCTAGTATGCTATAACGTTGAAATCTTTAATGTCACTGAATATTGCGCTAACCGCACAAACAATGCATTGGAAGCAGAGAACAACTCCACCATGCATGGCACAGGACCATTTACTGAAGGCATAATAGCCATGTTGGTTGATCATTTCTTATTGGCTGAAAGCGATTTCCTCGTCTTATGCGACAGCAGTTTCGGCTCAACAGCGTTAGGGATGAGCATGCGCAACACCGATAGCTACATCTTGGCAGATCGAGGTTGTGTTGACTTAGCATCAGCTCAGAAAAATTTAAGACTGAGATACTTTGGCAGACGGTGACAAAAATTACAATAACCTTTTAATGTTTGCCCAACTTGATGACAGAGAAGCTTTACAGTGAAACAATTTCTAATATGTTGAAATTCCACTTTACATACCACATTACATTGCTAGAGGCCTAACAAGCCTTATCTACCCGAGGATAAATAAACTCATTTAGGTATACTTTTATTCAAGCCCAACATTACTGGTCGGGCTATTCAGTCACTGAACTTAATCAAAGTTAAAGGGGCAGTATCGCGCTATTTTTAGTAACACATCGAAAATCCAAGGGACGCTTTTCGGTTTATTGAAGCTGCATTAAAATGATAAAAAATCCATTCAAAGATTATTGTAAGGTATAGAAACTGTTTATAGATGTTTTGGTGGGCAGATTACCAAGATCGAGATTGATGCCAACTTGAAAAAGGCGGGCCAACGTTTTCAAGTTTTCCCATTGCATCTCATATGAAATCAGTACTAACCTCTGTTCTGAATTCACTTAGCGATTTAGAAACGATTTCAGTATTGACGAGGCGTTAGAAGTTCAAATTTAGTTAATTCCGACCTAAAATCGTGTTAAACTCTGTGATACTTCCCCTTTAATCAAACTCAAACGACCAATTGAGTTGGATAGTTTCAATAATGAAACCCAATAGAGTGGTAAAGTGTGACGTCACAAATATTCAAATTTTTGAAATTATGGGATTCATTAAAATCTTCAGAAAGTACATGATGAAGAATGCCCGAATGCCAAAAATCAGCGTCTTATTTCAATTTGGGGGTGAGATATTGACCCCTTTATGCTTCAGCAACTCCATACAAATCCTTGTAATTTACGTAAATAACAAGGATTTGTATGGAGTCACTGAAGCATGAAATGGCCAATATCTCACCCCCAAATTGAAATAAGATTCTGATTGTTGGCAAGTAGGCATTCTTCATCATGTACTTTCAGAATATCTTGGTAAATCCCATAATTTTATAAATTTAGTTTTTGTGACGTAATCACTTTACCACTCTATTGAACTGGCTCTCACCACAGGGGAAAGGAAATATAAGGAGGTGGAGGTCTCTAGAGGGGAGGGGAGATTCCATTCTCCTCTTATGACATTCATGCTATATATTTATTTCTGTTCCCTGATTGGAGAGTTTGTTCACAGTTTTCTGAAGCATCTGATTCTGGTGTTACTCCTCTTTCTTTTTCCGTCTTCCAAGCCAGTGCTCCAACATAAAGTTTACAAGAGTTTTCTCTTTAATGTAAACACAAGCTGCGACAGCCAACAAGCACACACCACCAATACCAATATGAAGAATGCAGTAATACCACCCATGATTGCAACACAGGCTTGCCTCTGATACTGCAGTTATAGTCCAGGAGATACCAAATGCCATCAAAACCAGTGGTGATGGCATGAGACCTTGTAAAGGTTTAAGATGAGGGGCTGATTTGAAATAGTTATGGATGAATATAAGGCTGAAAAACAAACAAAAAATGTTACTTCATATTATATTAAGAGGTCTTAAGGTCACATTTAAATGAACTGTTTTGCTACATAGAATAACTATTATTAACCAAAAATTATTACAACAAACCAATGGGTGCAGAGGGTGCAATACCACAGTAAATACTTATCAATGCAGGATGAAGAAAAAGTGATGATGATGACGACGTACCAGTTCTATTATCGGTGCATCCCAGAGAGAATTAGGGTTTGTGACAATTGTGGTTTCCTTTTATTTACTCTACCAACCTGTGATAAATGCGAAGAAGCATGTTGAGACAATTGGCAATGACAAATCCAACACTGCCAAGGACAGTGAGATACCATGACGCCCCTAAAAACACTGCTGAGAACACCATCATCTTGTAATTGTAAGAGTCAACATCTTCTTTGCTCATGGCAGCAAACATGAAGCATTCTGTCATGCCATTCACAGCAATGATCAACACATACAAACAATACCATCGCAGCAAAGAGGGACCTGAAAATGCACAGCAAAATTATTGGAAAATTATTACACGGCCAGCACACCAGCCTGTGGCCATTTAAGTCAGTTTGATTAGTAACAAAACCTTCTTTGAAGGATACTGGAATTGCATCTATTGCAGCAATCTTGAGTTAACTTTCCTGGAGGGAGGGGCTGGAGGAGTGAAAAAAAATTCCTAGACACTTAATGCTACAGAACCTATAAACAAGTACATGCCAAGAGATACCCTCAGGGTCCTTTAATCCAATGAGCTGGAACACTTTACACTTAAGGTCAATCTCTTTTAAAGTCAGGGGTAACAAGCACCACTTGATGTCAGAATCCTGCCTCTGAGACAGTACTGAGTCCAAGGCATTCATCCCTGAAGTTGAATGATGTGGTTGCTCATGCAGTTATGTACCTATGGGTGGGAGGGGGGAGGGGGAAGGCCGGGCCTAGGTTGGGCATTTGAACTGAGCTGAGATACTGTCAGATCCCCAACCAATGCCCAGCCTCCTCCCCTCCTTGGACGTAACATTGCTAGGTGCATTACTACTTTCTGGTGTATTGGCAAGCTCTCTCCCTTAAGGCTACTTTTTGATTCAATAAAAGAAGTCGTAAACTACTTGTGAGTGCTTGAACAAAGATTTGCCCAAACTGGCACTTGTTATCCAAACTGTTTAAGCAGTATGTTTCAAAGTATCAAATTACCTTCTCCACTACTGAGAGTTGCACCTCCATAGATGTCTAATAACAGGAAAGAATAACTGTATCCAAATACCAAAAATGTCAACCCAACCAGAACAACAAACTTAAGGACAACCTCCAGTGTCTCAGATGCCGATTTGGCTGACTGTTGTGCTTGCTGGTTAGCAGAGCTTCCTCTTTCCAAGGTGTGCGCAAAGAATGTATAGTAACTCTCCTCTATCGGCATAAACACACACCTGGCGACAAGCGAGCCAAGATTGTTAATCACATCATAAATTCCTTGTTGAGAAAAAGATAGCACCTTGAACAAGGTCATGATATAGCGTTCACCTTCAGTCAAGATCTTCTTTAAGAAGGATTGTTTGAAAAAACTCCATGTGAGGCGTGCCAGTCCCAAACTAAGAAAACTCTTGCCTGTTACGGGGGTTTTTGGGAAGAAGTCACGCAATGATTTCAGAGGGAAAGCATTTTCAGCAGCATTTTGTTCTTTAGGGCTAAATCGAATATAGTATATAAAGTATACATAGTAGAGGACCATTGCTAGAACTGAGAAAGCCATTTGTGCAGTGCAAAATGCAATGATCCCAAGGCCTGGAACAAAAACTACCAGGCCAAGAGTAATGACACATCTAGCAAAGTTAGCAATTCCTTCTATGACAACTTTGAGGCGCAAGAACACGAATGCTTGAGCAACAACCCAGAGTTGCTCTGACAAGAGCTCAACTGATCCGCTGGCTGCAAAAACAAGAACCGCCAAAGGGTAGTTTGGAATCCTCAGTGGATCAGGTACCTCGAGGAGATACAGCCAAACATAACCAAGAACGAACGACAGTATAACTCCTAGCGGAAATACGCACCAAAGAAGGTTGATCACTTGAGACCATCGCTTGTCTGCGGTCTTGCTAAGACAAGCTTTCCGAAAAGCTTCACGTGAAACGAACACAATTGTCTGGTTCAAAAGCATCAATCGTACATTCACAATTCCGATCATATCTTTTGTGGTGTAGCGTAAAAGAATACCGTTCATTACGAAGGTGAATATTCTGAATGCAACTTGCAAAATGACATTGTAAGAAGCAGAACGAACTGTGCTTCCCACCAAACTTTCTTTTTTGTCCGCCATGTTGTCAGCTGAGCTAGCAAGAGATGTGATTGGATAGTGTTCGTATTCTCCAATCAGCAATGTGGTTTTATTGGAAGTTTTTTTGAAGAATACTGCTGAACATTAGCCTGACTGTCGCCTATTATTAATCGGATAAGAGACGTTTTTCTATTGGTTTACTGAAATGGCTTTGTGGGATTCTTTCCGAGAAATAGCCAATGAAAGCTCTTTTTCTTATTTGTACTCTCCAGGGAATCCGCTGAGCCCAGTCTCCAGTCACACGTGGCAAAACATTTGTATTAGAAAATTCTGCAATTGTGCACTCGTACGGAAACACGGAATTTTATTTCCATGCCATAAAATGGCGAAGAAACATTATTGGTTATATAGTTTGCTCTTTCTTTCATTTGTAAGTATGCTCATCGTCCGTTTTCTGTTGAAAATGTTAATCAATTTTTAACCAGTACAATCTTGTATATTAGCTCCCGGGATTTGCTACTGCTAGCGAATTTCACAGCTGATTTCATAAGGTGTTGAATTTATTTTTGCAGCTCGTGGGAACCCACCAAGCCAAGAAGAAGATCGACATGAGTTCCATCATAGAAGTAAATGACATAAAACCTTTCAAGAAATTACAAAGAACGCACACGAATTTGCTAGTTCTGTTTGCTCAGAGTGGTGAGTTGTTTAAGTACTGAATCGAATTATCATCTGCACTGATTGAAGGAATTCTTAAAATGCTAAAATAGTAATTAGTTTCAATCATATTCTCATTTCCGCCGGAACAATAGAATTTGCCCTGTTTGAAATTGCATTCTCGAAGATTAATAACTGCACAACTTTATTTAATTCACGACATTTATTCTTCAATGTTCATGATTTCGAATTGAGGCCACACGATGCGCTAAAAAAAATATTGTTTACCGTAATTTATATCTAGCTGCATGTCTGTCGTTCAGTCGAGGTGGCTTGCTATCTTTTTTCTAAACCAACAATTAAATAGTAGTACTCGTATAATTCATTTATATTTAAGCGCGTTAGGGATTAAATATTCCTCATCTTGTTACATTACTTGTCTGAATTTCAAAAATAGAATCACCCTGGAAACCGGAAAATTACTGCACATAATTTTAATTGCACACTGCTTTCTGCAAAAAAAATCCTTCATATAGAACGTGATGCTTCAAGTAGACTTGGTGTCATAGCAGATGTAGCGGAAGAAATTAAAGGAAAAGGAACAATAGCATACATAAATTGTGGGTAAGTTGTATCCACAAAAAAACAGACAGCTGCAGACATGCATGTACAGAGCAATCAACACTAATGTAATGAATAAGGATAAATTAGTCTTGGATATCTGTAGACAAGTAATGTGCATTTTATTAAAAATACAGTAAAAGAGACACATTTAATGATTTTCTCTTTTGTGGCCAGTGATTGACCCCTTAGCACTGGCCAGCCTTATAACAGAACCTCACATTACAAAGAAGAGTTGATGTTTCAGCTTGCCCTTGGGGCAAGTTGGAGCTATTTTTTGCTAACCCAAAGATAGTAATGATCTTCCTTCTTGCTTTATCCACCAAAAATTATCAATCAATTGTCATTTGCCCATTAGGCACATGGATAATAAAATACCCATGGCTCATCTGATAGAAAATTTAGTGAACCTTAATGTTTATTTATAGACTTGATTTTTGTTTTTTGATATTTTGCTAAAACCTAATCAGTATTCCTTGAACTCGATCCATTGTAGGCACTGTGCAGCACAAGTTAATAAGGCTTAAATTTTAAACTATTACTTACTACCATGATTACATAAGGGCAAATAGGTTTGAATGATTGACTTATTGGTTGTATTTTCATGTCTTTGCAGTGAAAGTAAAGATACCAAAAAATTATGTAAGAAGCTCAAAGCTTCACCTCAACCTGTTGTGCTAAAGCACTACAAGTAAGTTTGACTTCAGTGATAACGAACACACAGTGGTATACCGGTAGCTATATTTACAATGTTACTAGGGTTGAATATTGCAACTTCTCGTTCTATCTTTTACCAGACATGTGGCTCTATTTAACTGTCCTTATATTCACTTATACTTTTAGCTGGTGAGAAAGGCACCTTGCATCTGAGTGTAGTGAGACAGATGACGCTATTATTTGACTCCATGCTTCTTATCCACCTGGCTATGACTTCAACTCATTCTGCCACCCCTCTCTTTCTATCCAACCCACCCATTTTCCTGTCTCAACACCCATACCCACCCTGCCCTTTGCCCTCTCTGATGTACCTAACACTCTGTGGCAGCATATGTAAGATTCAACAAGACCTTATTTAACTTGCATTTGTGTTTATACAGAGATGGGAACTTCAATAAGGATTATGATAGGAAGAATACAGTTAAAGTAAGTTTTGTTAAATCTAGTTGGGTAGTGTGATTCACCAGGGTTCTCGTGATTAGAAGGCAGGACCAAGGCATCAGTACCAGGTTGGGGAGGGAAGGACCAAGGCATCAGTACCAGGTTGGGGAGGGAAGGACCAAGGCATCAGTACCAGGTTTGGGGGGACAAGGCCAAGGCATCAGCACCAGGTTTGGGCAGAGGGAGGTAGGACCAAGGCATCAGTACCAGGTTTGGTGGAGGGGGAGGCAGGAGCATCTAATGCCCCCCTTCCTGTACCCTTTACTCATAGTTCCCGCCTCTTTTTTTTTATTCTATTGCAACATATTAGTGCGTAATTGTGCGAAACTTCTCCCAATTGTCCCAGCTCCCTCCACCTTGAGAATACCACTTCTTGCCTTCTCCTGCCTCCCATACACCTTGCGACCCCTATTCGCACAGGTTCCTGCTCGTCAGTTTCCACTTACCTTGAACTGAACATGCACTTTTTTCTGCCTGCCTGCTCACCTATTGGTCCCCTAATGTTTGATGCTGATCCTCTGTTTCTCTACAGTCAATGTTAAATTTTATGAATGATCCTACGGGAGAGATGCCGTGGGAGGAAGAAGAGGGTACAGAGGATGTACGTCATGTTAAAACCAGCAAGGCAAGTAATGATAAAATATGTAGTTAGTAGTTACCATCGGATGGCAACTGTCTTCTTTACAAAGTCTGTTTATGTGAGAATGAAGTAGAGAGAGGAACTTCATCAAATCTCAATTCAGATACTTTAGCTAATAACACTTTTATTGAATGTATTTTTAATTATTACTTTACAGGAATTTCTCAAACTGACAACAAAAGAGAAGAAACCAATAATGGTCATGTTCTATGCTCCATGTAAGTTTCAGGGGAATAATTTGAATTTTCTTTTGTTTTATTGCCCTTGACCAAGAACACTTTGTTTGGGAGCAGTAGAGCGTAATTCGAAACTCCCTATTGGGAGTTGGAATTCAGTACAAAACAAAATGTAGGTATTCTCTACTTGCACAATACCATAATACACCGTTTCTACCCCCAAAAAATTTGCAAAGGCATTGTTTTAGATTTCCCTTGGGACATCTTCATGTCCCAGGAGAAATTGCAAACAATAATTATGCAAAATTTTGGGGGGTAAAAGAGGTGTATTATGGGATTTGCGCAAGTAGAGAATAAAAATTACGATAATTTTCAGTTTGTACTTTTGCCTTTGTAGGGTGCGGATACTGTAAGAAGTTGAAACCTGACTTTGCTTTGGCTGCTACTGAACTTAAAGGAGAAGCTGTGAGTTCTAAAACATGCAATCATTATTCCTTGAATTTTATGGCACTACAGTAGCTGTATATTTTCTCTCAAATTGCCCTTTCAAGTGGGCTGATTTCAGGGAGGGTTTATTTTCAAATTGAAATTTGCATTTTAGAAATTTATAGGTATCTATTTGGATGGGATGATGTAACTGAATTTTTTTTGCTGAAACAATTGTTAGTAATACCTAACATAACAAGTAAAACAGTCACTCAGAGTATTCTCTAACAAATTGAAAAATAAAGAGCATTAGTGTGCTAACTTAGAGGTTGTTTCTTGTGACCTCATGGGCTTATATTCGACAGGAGTTATTTTTGTAAGCAGTCCCCCCAAACTTTGGGCAACTCAGATGTTTTGGGCAGCAAGAGGAATTTGGACAACGTAACTTGGAGGGATTTTTTGGGCAAATGGTTCACCGCCCCCTGGCGAAAAATTGCCTGCACGCTTATGGTTGTTTCCCTTGTCATATACTTTGTATGTGTACATTTGGTACTTACATGAGCCATAAAACTATTATTTTCACCAGATTATGGCTGGAATGGATGTAGATACATATGAGGGATACCCTGTAAGGGAACAGTACAACATCACTGGATTTCCAACTCTGATTTATTTTGAGTAAGGCTTTTGTCATATCGTGTTAGTTGACTATTGCTTTCCCCCCCTGGATGGTATGAAGGTTACCCACCAACATTCTGTCAGGTTCAGATGTCCTGACAAATTATTTGGTGGCGTACCCATTTAGACACCTGGATGGAGAGAGATACTTTGCCTGTCCAAGAGCATAATGCAGTGACGCCAGTCAAACTCAATTAAGAGTCAAATCAGTTCACTAACCAAGTCATAGGGCACGTGGCATAGGACAAAATTTGTCTAAACAATTTTTGTTATTATTAGCTCTCTCACAACTTGCAACAAGAATAGGGGAATCCAGGGAAAATTGTTGTCCAGAAAACAAACTGTTCCCTCATCGATCCATTCATTTACCTATTAATAATAACAACTTGACTTTCAGGGGAGGTGAAGAAAAGTATCGTTATCAAGGAAAACACGACAAAGATTCTCTTGTGGAGTGGATGAGAAAGTAAGTCATTCAACAGTTTTGCTTAGTCATCTCTTTATAAGTTTGTACCTGTTCTTGGCTTAACTGATGATGTTGTCTAGTTTCCCATTTCTTACTTAGTTGGGATAGTCTAGAGGTCACCAGCGTCACTTACTGCGCCCTGTAAATGACCAGGGTTCAACTAATCCACACAATCGACAACCTTTAAATTTACTCGTAGAATCCACTCAGATACACCTGAAGTCATGGTCATCTTTGTTGCTGAATTATGAACACCATTAGAAACTAATACAGTCACTGTCAGTGATAATTTTGTTTTCACTTTAGTCCTGAGCCTTCGACCACTCCTCCTAAGGAAGAAGAGTGGAGTGATGTACCCAGTGAAGTTGTCCATCTCAAAGATGGCACATTTGATGATTTTATTGCCAACAATCCATCAGTCCTTGTCATGTTCTATGCTCCATGTAAGTATATTCAAAAAAGACATTTGATTATTTCTAAAAAATAATACATGATGGGGGAGATTGCTCTTTCTTTCCACCTCCTATCCATTCTAGTACTCAGTGATTATGCTTTCTATTAAATAGAAGAACCAGCATTAAAACTTCATCTATAATCTTGCTTCTTTTGCTTAATATTGAATAATTATTTTAGGGTGTGGTCACTGTAAAGCTATGAAACCTGAATACACAGATGCAGCCAAGACTATGAAGGATGAAGAGGTATCTGCAGTGGGTGATGTTAAACATTATCTTATTGTTAATGGAGGATTATGTGTTCTTCTGAGAGATCCAAACTGTATTTATTGTTTTCCTCCAATGTGTTGAGTGACATTATTCATTTCAGGTGTCGGGAGTGCTAGCAGCAGTGGATGCAACAAAGGCAACTGAAGTAGGAAAACGATTCAAAATCGAGGGCTACCCAACAGGTGACATATTTGTAATAACTGACTTTGAAAGATGATATTAACAATGTTCAGTGGAACCCTCACCCGATTGCTTCAACCATGCACTGGAACCTCTTGAACCAAACATTGTTTCTCTTGGGCTTGTCTAAACTTGGCATTTCTGCCCTCTATTTTTCAAACCAATATTTGTTTTCTTCGGAGGTTTGAAAACTCCACATGCTTTATCACTTATTTGATGTTATTTTGTTTGATTACATGTACTGTTCTATGACCCTATTATTCTTCACTAGAAAATTAAAGGAAGTCTTTAAAACTGGACATGTGGAACAATTTTCAGTTGGCTGATTTAACTTTTTTGGTTAATTAAACAGAATCAGCTTACCCTAACCTTATTTCTTTTTGTCTTGTTTGTTTGCAGTGAAATATTTCAAGTAAGTGTGAATTGGAATTATTAATTTGTGTGGTTCTTGAAGACAACTCTTCATTTTCCCTTAACAAAAGTTTGTTATCAATGTCAACACACAATTGGATCAATGTTTTGTTATTTTATTGTCAATTAATTACAGAGATGGTGAAGTTGCCTTTGATGTCAATGAGAGAACAGCTGATAAGATTGTTGAATTCATGAAGGAGTAAGTGAAAGCTATAATTCATTAATACTGATCTGTTTATTACCCTATTTTTGCAATTGTTATGTCTTGTAAGATGTAAACTGTATTCAGAATATTTTTGCATGCCCATCCAGTGTTTTCACCATACCACTGCCATAATTTGGGTTATTCCAGAGAAACCTAATTTATGCATCAAGTATCTGATGATCAGTCATCTTTCTAAAACCAATAAATTTAATGCCAATCAGAATTCAACCACTACTAATCAACCAGCAAAAGAACAAGGATGGCATGAGTTTGACTACTCGTCAATACTGGCACTGTAGTCCCTTTTCTGTGGATTTGATTTTGCGTTCCACTCTCTTGAGCTCTCTCTCCTTTAGTTTTCTACACCAAGTAATGTAACGTCCCTTGGAAGGGATGCTGAAGTCCTTTGAAGGTTATTATACAGCTGTGCATTGTTTGCAGGTTGTTCCAATCTCTTGCCAGTATCGATTTGTACCCATGGCCAGAAAGAGGGCCTGTGAGTACATTGACTTGTTCAACAACACAATACATTCAACCAAAAATGGTAACTACTGGTCTAGTCAAGGCCAGTTCTAACAAACAAAGACAAAGTGGATACAAGTTTAACTTGCATCTACTTGCAACCTGTTTAGGGTCAGACTTGCATGCACTTGCACTGTCAGACTTGCAATAACTTGCATTCACTTTGGCCAGGATCAAATTTGCAAGCGCAAAAAGAAACATGTTGGTACACGTTTCTCATCCTCATTCTCCTCACCTACCCAAGCCAATGCAAGGTGATTACACAGCATTCATTTGCATTTTGGATCCCTTTGACTGCAAGGAAAGACCATTCATTCAACTTCTTTGCACTTGCGAGTTAACTTGCGAGTCCATTTGACCACGCAATGCATGACTTCTTACACCTCCATTTGACCATGCCTTTTGAATAGGAATTACTGCCAAGACTTTCTTCCATCTGGTCTATACTTCTGAAAACCCAATTGTATCATTAAGTAATAGTACTTAATCTGTCTCTACCTTTTCCATATTTCTCCAGTCCAAAGGAACCACCCCCTCCCCCTCCCCCAGAGAAAGATTGGCATGAAATCCCCAGTGACGTTCAGCACCTTACAGATGAGACGTTCAAAGGATTTCTAAAGAAGAAGAAACATGTCTTGGTCATGTTTTATGCTCCATGTAAGTTGAAACAAGAGTCAGAAAACTGACTGAAACTTAAGGGGGCAAGACTAGGTGATTTTATAAAGTATGCCAATCTCTGTAATTTGTGAAATTACCAAGTGTGCCTGCTAATGATTTTCCCCAGTGCTTTTATTACAGCGACTTGCACTCAAAATTTCAAAAATAATCATTCCATGATTAAAATTCACAGGGGACGTGTGATTTTCTCTTGCAAATATCAAACTTACAGTGATCGGCCTATAATATTTGCTAGTGTGTTGCCAGCCTTTATGCTGCACTTGATAAAAAATGGTAGACTGAACCCCACGGCAAGGAGAAGGGATTGAAACAGAAATAAAATAAGTAGACTATATTTGCCCGATATTTCGGGTTGCAAAAGAATAGTCTACTTATGTTCATCTTATTTTATTTCCATTTCAATCTCTTCTCCTTGCTGTGGGGATCAGTGTACCATTTTGTACTTAGTATCTTAAGATTTTGACTGATCCAGGTCTACACAAGATGCAGCTCATTCACTGGTTTGTCGTCGTGGTTTTGCTTATATTAGAAGATTTGTGCTGTACTTTTATCTTGTTTTTAGTGTAAAATCGCTCTGTTTGAGTTGGTCACATGGTTTAATGTGCATGTATCTGTTTTAGGGTGTGGTCACTGCAAGAAAGCCAAGCCAGAATTCATGGAAGCGGCCAAGCATGATGCAGACAACACCAAGGCGAGAATTGTATTCCATCATTCTGTAGTGTAACTTATCAAGAAATTCGAAGCGTTTTAACATTGTTGGTGTTTTCTTCTAGGTTGCTTATGCCGCTGTTGACTGCACTGTTCACACGGCTGTGTGTAACCAGTACGATGTGCATGGGTAGGAACACTTTTTCGTATTATAAATAATTCCAGTATTAGAAACCCTTCAGGTTCTTAGTTTTAACTTAAGGTATATTAGGGTAAGTCATGGGTCGCACTTGGGAAAAGTTTCCACCTTTGCCAGCTAGAAACCACAAAAATTCAAAACCGCAGCCCAAAAGGAAAAGTTTTGTCAAACCGAGTAGGGTCGCACTTCTAGTATAGCGTTTTGACACATTTAGATACTAGGTACCAGATATCATAAAAAGTATCTCGCAATCGGGTAAAGCGAAACATGTTTCGAGCTGAAGCAGTGATGATACTATTACGTTGCTTCTCCTTTTTATTCAGCTTAACCGGCAGCTTGTCAAGACTGCATAGTACTCACCTGTAGAGAGATCGCCCAGGAAGTGCTTGTCTGAGTTTCATAAATTGTCATATAGTATTCAGTAAAGTTGTTGCGGGTATTGCAATTGGACACTTCGTCGATAAAACTACCCTGAAACCACGTCCATCCATAATGAGAGAGCGCTAACAGAAAGCTGTTGCATACTGTTCTGCCTGTTCAAATTGGTCATGTTTCATGTTTCACTTACACACGCTGACAGTTACCGCTGTGATTCCTATTGTTTGGCACTTGTTTTTTGAAAATCTGCCTACCCCACCCAACCACTATGGCGTCTTTGGTGTTTTGCTGATTTTCAAAGATTTTTGTTAAACAGAGAACCAAGGGTCGCACTAGGCAAACTGTCCCGATGACAGATTTCCACCGCAAAATAAACAGTCAAATTGTGGCAAAAATTTCCCAAGTGTGACCCATGCCTAATAAAACAAAAGACTTAATAAATAATTTCTTTGGTTTTATTCACCTAAGCCTTGGCATTTTAGAATTTTAAGATATCGAAATTGGTGTATTGATGAGTTCCTTTATTCTTGTGACCCGTCTGCTTGACATTGTATTGATGTTGTTAGGAGAATTTAAATATTGATTATCATCTCCATTGTGTTTCAGTTACCCCACTTTCCGTTACTTCAACTACGGCAAGAAAGACTTCAAGTACACTGGGGGTCGGGAGACTAAGGATTTCATCCAATTCATGGAAGATCCCCGCGAGGGTCCCACACCCCCACCCCCTGAGCCAGAGTGGAAAGATGTACCCAGCCACGTCACTCACTTAAATGATGACACTTTTGATGAATTTGTGAAGACGCGTGATTCAGTTCTTGTCATGTTCTATGCACCATGTAAGTTTTGTTAATTTTACACAGCGTACATTTAGTTGTTTACTAAATGAGCGTTGTGAAACCAAAACCAAGTTATCTCTCTGACTAGTCACAAACGACACAGAGAAGCCAGTGAGCCAATCAAAACTCGAAATGCATACATGTAGCCGACATAAAACGCGGGAAAACATGACTGTGCGAGCGAGCCACGATTGGCTTCTGACTTGTTGAGAAAGTGGCATGAGATTTTTAAACCAATCACAAAGCGAAGAAATGCGAAACGACAAAAAGTCAAATACCAGTTACTTTTGATGCTCTCGTAAAAACTGCTCCAAGCGACAATTTCACTGACTCGTCATAAATTAAACGCCTGCAGTGTCGATGTCGTGCTGTTAAAGACACGTTTTGTGGAAGTAGAATGCAAAGAAAGAAAGCAAAACATTCCATCAATGATGTAGTAGAATGTATGCAAATTTATGAAATAACTGAGATACTATGCACGCTCTAATTGGTTGATAGGTGTGTTCAGATGAGAGTATGTAAACACGGTTGTTTTAGTTTCGTGCGTATTGTTAAGAAATATTTTATAAAAGCAATAGAGGACTTTTTCCATGTTTACATAGCCTCATCTAAACACTCGAGGGTTTGAGAGAATTCTCAAAAGTTATGTAAACCCTTGACTGCGTCTGTGGTTTGCGTAACTGTCTTAAATTCTCCCAAACTCCCTCTTGTTTAACTGAGCTGTGTAAACAGGGCAAAAGCCCTCTATTGCTTAAGTATTGCACAATTTCGGCTTAAACAGTATTACCAGTCCCCTAGTTCATGTAGCCAAGATCGGATTGCATCATAGCGCTTCATTTGATTTTCAGAGGTAAAAGAGTCTTGCTAAGACCATGGAGAGTGAGTTGACCAAGTCAGAGTACATTTAGTTTTAAACTGGGGTATATCTTACTCATTATTTAGGGTGCGGTCACTGTAAAGCAATGAAGCCAGCTTACATGGAGGCCGCAGAGGAGTTACATAACAAAAATGTGAGTAGTATGATTACCATAGAAAGACTGTGTCCAAAAATGGTCGGGTAAGAGCTCTTCTGATCATGAGGTCTCACGTGAATGGCTTGCTACCAATAGAACAAACAGAAAGGACAATGCAACTGGCCACAAAAAGCTAGCAACTGCTTCACTTGAGCACACGATAATTCCTACACGACTGCGAAACTGCGTTTATTGTTCTTAGTTATAAGTCCAGTTGTAGTTAACTTTATTTTCTCTTTGAATCTTTCCAGGCTCGTAGTGTACTAGCGGCTGTAGACTGCACAAAGGAGAAATCTCTGTCCAAGAAATTTGATATTGAAGGATTCCCAACAAGTAAGTTCTACGATGTACGGGTGCCTTTTTGCCTTCACGGACGATCTTTGCTAAAGTGTTGTGTCAGTTCTCGTTGAAAATACCGTGCAGTAGCTCTCAGGTGTACATCCTCGGGATCAACTAGATATATTTTTGGGAACTCTCCAGTCAACATTTAGAGATGTGACCAGCTCAAAGACTATGAAGAGACCTCAATTACAGGGGAAAAAAGTGAAATTCCACCAGAGCTAGCTAGCAATCACTCACGTCTGCCCTAGGGCGGCACCTTCCTTACAGTGGTTTTATGTTTACAGAGAGTTGACTTCAGCTCGTTTAGTTATCCTGGCATAGATATATAGCTGGAGATGTTTTGTTCTGTGGGCGTGGGCATGTACTAAAACCAGGAACACCGGAATACCGGAAAACATGGAACACCCCGGAACACCAGAAATGCCATAAAATGTCAATAAATTTCTGGTGTTCCGGGGTGTTCCGGTGTACCGTGTTTTGTGGTGTTTCGGGTGTTCCCGGTTTTAGTACATGCCGTGGGCGTGTAGCAGTGGACAGAACTGAGGGGTTGAGAGCCGTGTGTTGCCTTGGATATACTCCTCCTCCAAAAATTCTAAAACTTTATGCGCATTATTCTCTTTTGATTCCTCTGACAATTTTCAATGTTTTCTTCGCATGTGACTGGATAATCTCCGATCAACAGTCAAGTATTTTAGGTGAGAGTGTGTTCTTTGCAAATGTCAGTTGTTCAATTTAAATGAATTTATTTCCGGGATAATTGATATGTTGCTGTATTGCCAAATTTCCTGTTTATTTTTAATAGTAAATTATACTCTCTTGCTTGCATGTTACAGAAAAGGCGAGTTTTCTACTGAATACCGGAAAGCAAGGACGAAGGAGGATTTGATAGACTTTTTATTGATGTAAGTTTGAAATTCGCGCCTTCTGTACAGGAAGTTATAGCGCTTATTCATTAAGCGCAACACATTTCCTCGAGAAACTTTCTTTGCTGGTGTGTGCGACCGGCAAAAGACGACATGCTGTTCCCGTGAAAGGCACCTCTACTACCAGACGGTTGTGGTGCTTACAAATCTCAACTAGGAGACAGTCCAAGCGTGGACGAGGATTTAAAACCTCTTGAACACTGACCACTGGCAAGGAGGAGTCTTGATACCGAGTCCAATTCGATAAAGAATAGACCGATTTTCCATTAAGTAAACTCCAAAGTAACTCGAAACAAATTTCACGCAGCCCGCGTGAAGCACTCGAAACACGTTCCAGATTTTTAACCAATCCCCAAGCGTAGTAATGTAAAACGAAAAGAAACGCAAATTTCTTTTGACATTCGAGTGAAAATTGCCCCAAATATGTTAAAATTTTAAAGCCAAAGCCGTAGCATTTACAAGTTCCTGTATTTTTTTGTTCTTGGTTCAGTTCTGAAGATTCAGAACCTGCTGAAGCCAAACCAGCCAAACCTGAAAAGCCAGTTGAACCAGCTTGGAGTGACCAGGACACAGACGTGGTTCATTTATCAGCGAGCACATTCCAGGAATTTATCCAGACGCACAGTTCAGCTTTAGTCATGTTTTATGCTCCATGTAAGTTAACACGAAACGAAATAAAGCCGTGGGTTCAGTATCAAAATAAAGTGGGTCTTGCATGTGAACTTAGTTTAATAGTAGATTACCCTTTCCTTAGGAACCAGGTCAATTCAGTTATTTTGTTTGTCGATTAGTCCGCTGGGTCGTACGTTCGTTCGTTCGTCCATTCGATCTGTCGTCCGTCCGTCCTTTCGGTCGGTCGGTCATTCGTTCGTTCATTTGTTCGGTCGGTCGCTTCTTTGTTTGTTCATATAATTAGTTTAATATGTATTTGTTGATTTATTTTAATTTTATTAGGGTGTCCGCACTGCAAAAAAATAAAACCTGAATTTTCGCAAGTAGCTAAGGAAGTCAACACTGACAAAAAGGTGGGTAAACATACATACATGAAGATTCAGCTGCGAACGACTCAACTCAAGAATTGGAAGCTACACTCGGTCTAATTGATTAAGCTTTTTCGTGAATTTTTCATCTTGGACACAACAATGAAATTGTCTTCTACGGGCAAAGTCCAAGGCAACATTTATTGCACCCTCCCGTCCGCTCTCGGACATTGGGATATCAAAAAACTATTAAAACCATATGAACGCTCTTTTCCGAATCTCATCTAGAACTTTATGTTGTCATATTATGTGTGTTTCTGACAGTCTGTTTTTAATAATCAGCATTTATTGTGGTGCCGGCGGAATATCTTGTAAAGTTATTTTTTTTCGTTAGGTTCCCGGTGGACTGGGTGCAGTGGATTGCACGGTGGATAAAGATCTGTGCGCTGAACAGGAAGTTAAAGGTTATCCCACACGTGAGTACTGTCACTTCCTGTCATGCGCAGATCATTACAGTGACACGTGACTTCATGATGTCATTGCATGTGATCCAATCTTATTTTGTGTACATTCCTTCGCGTAGATATAATTCAAACAAAAGCCAACTTGAAGCTACTCTCGGCTTCTGGTTGGATAATGTATGTGAATTGTTTAAAGCGGTTACAGTTTTGCTTACTGTTTATTTTTGCCATTGATTTCCTTCGACAAATCTTATCAAGTCAGCATGCTCAGTTGCCCTTTGACCTGTAGAGACAGAGGACTATTTTAGAGGGGGGGGGGGGGGGGGGTGGGGGTCTTGTCACGAAGTCACGATAGCAAATTTTCGATTTCACGAATCACGAAAAATTCACTAAGGTCACGGAAAAAATCTGATCACAATAAATTCAGCTACGAACTCAACTCACGATTCACAGAGCACAAAAAAAAAACGGATCACGGCGTCACGAAAATACCCTCTCCCCTCCCCTCGTTTTAGGCGAATAAGCTGTGATTTTGATATTGTTGTTGATTATGGTGATGATACTTAACAGTACTTTATTTGCTTTCTTTCTCTCCTTTTCAACTAAAATGGAACAGTGAAATACTTCAAGTAAGTCTAATTTGTAGTATTTGAATCAAAAGTGACATACCTTCGTAGTTTTGCTGCCAATCCCAAAGTGACTCCCGCGACGGTATAATTCGTCGAATGGTATGACCTCTAAACGATTTTGTAACATTTTCAGCACAATTCGTTTCTATTTTTATTGACCAACCCTTCACAATCTTAACGTTTAAGCTTATTCTTGTTTGAGTGTGATTAGGGTGAAAATAAATATTCATTGTTTCGTATCTTTTAAGTTCTACCATAGAAGAGAAGTATGTCAATATTCATGCACATTAATGCTTTGATTCTAAAAGATGTCTCCGAGTATCTCGACATAGTTATTTACCTAAAGCGTTTATTCCTCTAACACTTGCAGAGATGGCGAATTTGCCTACAAGTACACGAAGAAAAGGAAGGCAGAAGATATGCTTGCTTTTATGAAGAAGTAAGTTCAAACGATCCAAACAGCCGCTGGGGTCCAGTGAAGAAGCTTGTGTCGTGTTTCACTATTTTTGTATCTCTGTTCCAGTCCCCAGAAGCCCGCCCCTCCCGCTCCGCCACCCGACTGGAGTAAGGAGCCTGGTAAGGTGCATTTCCTGACGAACGAGACGTGGGATGAATTCATTCAGGAACATTCGTCAGTGCTTGTCATGTTATTTGCGCCTTGTAAGTAAACTGTCAACTCTGCTTATTATTCCCTAATACTTGCACAGCGACTTGATTGCCACAGTCGATTGACGTTTTGATGCAAACCAACACGAAACAACAAAACTGACCATTAGTCTGGGAGCGCGCTCCATTTTTGTGGAAAATCTGGTGTAATTTCTCCGGCAAATAGAACAACATATTTTCCAGCAAACGCAATGGTACAGGACGAGTAAATCATTTAAAATCTGCCCTGTGAGAAGGGCCGTTCCGTTTCATTTTGCACCGTATAGACAGCCGCGTATTTCATCGAGGAGAGTGGTAATAGTGTGAAAGAAAAAAAATGGTACAGTGATATTGGCAGGGGTATTTCGGTGATTTCCTGTGAGTTTTCACAGGAATAGCAAGTGGACAGCGCTCCGGAAATTTATAAGAACCAGAATTTTGAGCTGGCGGTCACATTTCGATCAAAGGAAGTGGTGCGAGCGCTTTATAACTTTTGATAGCAAATCTAAAATAGATGTTTAGAATTTTAGCCGGCATAGTGCAAACGTTAGCGTTGTTTTGTGTGTTTCATGGCTCATCCAAACTTTCTTTCTTCTAAGGGTGTGGTTATTGTAAGTCCATGAAGCCGAACTACTTTAAAGCTGCAGAGATCCTGAGTGAAGAACAAGTAAGTTGCCTTGGTTTGTGAGCGAAATATAGCCGAAGAGTTTAGCTGTTAGCAAAATGTCCTTGAGAATGCTTGATAAACGTTAGCCTAGCTATTTCCACCCACACACCATCGTTAGTTGTCTTCACTGACTAATTGCTCTGCAAAATCAAATCATTATTGTTGGTTTTCACTGCACCTGTGATCTTGGTATATTTTAAGTTTCTGAGAATCACTCCAATTGATGAACGATGGACTCGGTAAAATCTTACAGCCACTATTGAACTACGGCAAAGTTGCTATTCAGTTATTTCTTTGATTTTTCCATTAACATCGTAGTTTGCTTAATTCCTCTGTTTTTATCACTTTCCTCTTCGAGAAGCGCTTTTGCTGAGGGACCTATATTATTGACTGTCATTTTTTGTTTGTTTCCTCAAGCCATCCGTAGCGTTGGCTGCCATTGACTGTACTAAATTCAGAGACCTCTGTAAACGAATTGAAATCAAAGGATTTCCCACAGGTAAAGAAGATTCTTTCAATTGCTTTTGCCTCTGTATAATGTGTTGTGTTTTTGTGAAGCTAAGGCATTGCGAGACAGATTTCACAAAGAAAATACAACGCGTAACGTAGAAGGTAGTTCTGCAAGAAGAGAGTCTCGCGGAAGGAAGGACGAGCGAACGAACGAACGCAAGGTGAAGAAGTCTCAGCATACTGGTATGGAGAAAAGCCCCGTTTCGAGTTCCTATTATTTAAATTTCAATTGATACGATGCTTGCTATAAACCTTTCATACGAGTATTACTTCATTTCACTTAATTCAAACTCAAGTATATCATGAGTCTTGGACTGGGATTCATTTATAACACTCTCATGACCGAAGAGCCATTAATTGTTTTTAAACGTTGCGACTCGTGATTAAACCATCTTTTCCGTACCTTTTTCATGAAGTGTTCTCTGTTTTCCCATATTAACTGAATTTGTTTTCTCTCCAATTTTATTTTCATATTTCATTGCAATGACCTGCTACTCAGTGAAATATTTCAAGTAAGTGATAAATATTGCTAGTTTCAGTCTTTAAAGTTGCCAGTGGAAAGGGATTTTGTAGGAATTCAAGTTGTTTTCTTTAAGCTCACCTGTCTTCAGTATCTCATTGGGTTACTCGTTTTGCTGTCCCAAACTAAAGTGTTGAATTCTATTTTAAAAACAATTAGATTATGATTTCGAAATTTCTATCGCGTGATGGTTGAAATCGAGAACGAATAATCTAATTGTTTCAGTATTAATCGACTAGACGTTCAAAACTCAACAGCAGGATTATCGGCATCTTATCAGGCACTGAAAACATTTAACAAACGCGAAGAAGCGGCCGCCATTTTGTCGAAAACCGCTACTCGCTTCCTATGAGTTTTTAAAGTTAAAACAATAGTGACCGTAAGTTAATTTCAAGTAAATCAGTCGGCGGAACAAGTGTCAGTTTGGAAAATCTTCGTGGAAACACTCGAGGAGAGCTCGCACGAACAAGCACGTCTTGTTGCTTAGCAACTTCAGGGACTCGGTCCAGTCTCGGAGGCGGGATTTCGTCATCACCTGGCCATGGTCCAGCCCCTTGTATCCCCGACTGAAATAAGCAGTTTCAATTTTGATCTTCATCGTAGGGACGGAGTGTTTGAAAAAGAATATGATGGCGACAGATCGGTAGAAGATTTGGTCACGTTTATGAAAACGTAAGTAAACTTGCTCTTTCAGTAAGTAAATTTATATTTGAATTTTTGTCTGAAGAATTGTGACTTTGAGAGGTTTCGTAAATAGCCTCGCTAAAGGCAGCTGGTAAACCGACCTTCCCAGTTTAAAGGCGATGGCAAACGAGTTCACATTGCTGCGGACACAAATTGGTTCTATTTTTGCTCGCGCGCGCGCAACATTGTTGCGGACACAAATTTTGTGTCCTAGACAAAAAATGTTTATGGTTTTATTCAGAAACATTTTTTGTCGGCAACAAATGTTCCCTCGTTTACGCGCGCAACAAATCGTCATGAGCAACAATGTATCCTCGTTTGCCACCGTCTTAAGGATACTCCGATTTTAATAAACATAGTTTCTTTGCCTTTGCCAATTGAAAAGCAATTTTTGTCTTGTAGTACGAGTGGTGTTGACCGTAAACCTGACACGAAGGAGCCCAGCGCAGAAACTGAACCCGAAGGGTTAAAGATCTTGACAGCTGAAAACTTTGAAACATTCTTGTCCCAGACAGAGCACGTGATTGTTATGTTCTATGCTCCATGTAAGTAGCACGAAAAGTAGCCAGGCGGCTTTAAATCGTTTCCCACATTAAATGTAGCAGAAATAACAGAATGGTTTGAAATTCATCTCAATGGTGCCATTATGGGAGAGGACGCCTACAGGTAAACGAAATTATTGTAATGGTGTTTTTTTTGTTATTTAGGGTGTGGCCATTGTCAGAATGCAAAGCCCAAATTCCTGAAAGCTTCTGAAGCATTTGCCGAGGAACCAAATAAGGCGTTTACAGCTGTAGACTGCACTCAGGATAGTGGTAAGAATCAAGAAGGCTATCAGTCTCAAAAGGGAAAGGTTACAACTAGTTAAAACTATTGATTATTTTATTTGGTTCGTGACCACTTTCAGACTTCCCACTTGTCAGTGAAACTATTACCAAGGACAATAGTCCATTTCCCACTTGACAGTTGCCTCTGTTTTAAACCGAGTCCTGCAGGGTTCGTACAGGTCATGGAAAACCTGGAAAGTCATGGAATTTCATTTTCCAGGCCTGGAAAGTCATGGTTATTAAGAAAGTACAAAATCAGTTAGGTTTTTTCGTTAAGAAAATCGTAAAAATGTACCCAAAATAGAGATATTTCTTAGAAAATTCTCAAATTTTGGCCATGGAAAACTTGGACAAGTCATGGAATTTCAAAAGCTCCAAAGAGTAGGAACCTTGCCCTGGTACACAACCTTTCACATGGAAATCGGTTTGATTTGCAAGGACAATGAACGTGCTCATTTCAGTGTGAAACAATGTGTACTATGACTCGTTTTGAAGCAGAGGATTTAGGCATCTTGAAAACGACCTATTGATCAAAGGGAGAGGCCTGCGTTTCCCTCACTCACGAGCGCCTCGTTTTGGTGACGAAAGGACTGGGAACGAGTCATTTAAGTCGGCGGAAATTGAGGGGAAGTGAGCTTGTGATGAAAAACACTAAACGTAACTTGTAACTTTTCCCAAACAGATTTGTGCGACAAACAAGGTGTAAACGGCTACCCGACCATCAAGTATTACAGATATGGCGCTTTTGTGGTGGAATACGATGGTGACCGAACAGAACAAGACTTCATGGAATTTATGAATTCGCCTCCTCACCCCCTCCCCCCTGATCAGCCAGATAGCAAACCGGATGACAAAAAGGACGAACTTTAACTACTTCAGTGCATATTTTGTAGTGGAATATAAGTTTTCATTATTCACTCTAGGTTCATTCACGTTGGCGTGTCTTACTATACAGCGTACTAGCCGACCTCGATTTTTGATGTTTTTGTTCTTTAAATAATGTTAGGTCAAATTTTCAATCAGGTTCTTTGTCCATTTTAGTTGAACACTTTTTTTTACCAACACATCAGTCATTCTGTGTACATTCAAATCAACACAAGTTCAGTTGAGAAAACCATCATAGTAAAAAATCCCACTTTTTGGTTATCACGTCTTTATAGTCATTTTCAAATTTTACGACGTATTTATGCCAGAAATACACACAAAACCATTCTGCTCGAAGCTTTTACGATTTTAATATAAAACGGACACTTGTACTTGTGCAATTATCGGACGTAAACAATTTCCGAGGAATTTTCTCGAAGAAGCTTATGCTTAAATCAATTACAAATTAATGCAAAAGAAATTATTGATCATGTTCAGGAGACGACGTAACTCAGTTGACAAATGTCACGCAACGCTCCTGTACATCGGAGCGGTCTCGACCACTAGAGCGTTGTGTGACAGCCCAAGGGCAACTAACAAATAGCAATTTTGTGCAGATATTTTTCACCGTGTACTTTCCTCACGTAAAGGCCGTTAGATCCAAATAAATTGAAGTATATTGTATATGTTGTTTTGTCCTTTCTTACGACATAGCATGGACAGTACCAGAGTGCTGGGCTTTTAAAGAACCCCTCAGCTCATTCTCGTGAGCGGGAATTCCCCCTCCCAGGCTTAACGCGGTCCTCGAAACAGGTCAGAACGCCTCGGCACAAGTTTCAAAGACACCGCGGTAAAACGCACTACACACGCACGTGACGTCACGATTTCTCGAAGTGGTCATCGTCAGCAATGGAGGCTATGATATATTGATGGCATAATTTTAGTCCAAACGTGCGAACTTTCGAGCTTATAGCAAATTGGAAGCAACATTATGAAGGTGGAAATTAGGAGGTAAATAAACATAAAAGAATCTACCTCTAGTGTAAATCTTAACCTTAAATATTCAGAGGTTTCTTTAAAAAGTACCAAAATGTTCGCATTCTCTCGTTTTTCCGCAGTGTCGTCTGAAATGGAATATCGCAGAAGTACAAAACGCAATTGTTTTTTAAAAAGTTATTTATTTACAACTTCTGTACCAATTGTCACCCAATTCAGTTTTTCCCACAAACCCAAGGACGTTCTGTTAAGAATCTCAAAGAAATGTACGCGTCTGATTTCGGTTTACTACGCGAATGAACATGAAAACGTGCAGCATCGTGCATTGCTGTGTACATTTCGGAGCAGAGTTCAATGATTGCAGTTGCCCGTAAGTTGCAATTCGATTCAAACCCAGTTGTCAACATGCTTAAACCAATCAGAGTGGAGGTGCTGTCTGATTGGCTAATCCGATACAACTCGGACCCAGTTGCCAACGAGCTTCAACCATACAGCGGAGATGCCTTTTTTGTCAACCAGTCAGATTCATCTCGCACCTGATTGTGAATTGCCTTGCCTACCCTTCACACACTTGTTATCTATATGAATGGTAAGACCAGCCATTCATTATTTTCGCGATTCATATTTGGCTGATTTGTTGCAGTTGTTAAGTCTTGTCTGTATGCATATTTTGTGCAGTTCTAAACATCGCTCTACCCATAAAACTGTTTGCATGACTGTCCAAGTTACAAGATAACGCATGCGCTACTCTCGTTTGAGTTCCCTCTCTCTGATTGGTTATTTCTGTTCTCTCCAGCTGCTGGGGCCTGGGCAGGAGCAGTCTGTGTGTTTGCATTTGTTTCTCCAATAACGGCTCGTACTTCGGATACCTACAAACAAACACAGAATTAATCACATTAAGCATTCAAAACTCGTTTAACTTGTCTTCACGCAATGATTTTAAAATTGCCATCCTCGCTAGGCGGAATAGCATGAGGCCGAAGTTCAAGGAATACCAAAATGGAGGCAGAATTGTCACGTTTATTATCGTTAACAAATGGTTTGAATGGACATACCGGTACAACGCTCTTTCCCTCCGACTGCTTCTTGTCACAAAGCTGGCGAATATTATTCTGAAATCAAGGTAACAAATTTGTCATTAAAATTAGCTTTATTATTTACCGGTTAAACAAGTTCCGTGTAAGAATTTTACGAAAAGTTTGTCGTCTCTGTCAAGGCCTTATGCGCTCTCTGTCGGACTGCCCATGAGCGAAAAAAAATCTACGAAACAAACTTAAGTTTAGTTTTGGGGTAGAGGTTCCTTATGTCGGCTCTTCCTATCATTGCGAAATAAATTTGGTAAATGGTATATTTTTCTCACCATAGTAGTAATATGGAAATAGAAATTATTGATCAAGGTGGGCTTTTGCACCTTCGGAAGACACCCTCGGTGGATGGGCGAATGTCCTCTCTGGCGGCAAAGAGCACGATCATTGGAGACTTGACAACTAATGCAGAAAATGGTCTGCTAATTTACGGATACAAAACGTTCGTGAATCATCTCACCATTTTGTCCTGGAGCCGTTTGTTTTGCTTCTTTAGTGTCGCCATCTCTGCCATCCCTTTGACCACGGCTGGATTGAGGGAGACCTGCTGTGAAAGGAGCAAAACATTTAATAACTCATCTCGCCGAATAGGAATACCCTTTCGTAACTAGTGGTCTTTCCTTTAAAGTGGCCGCGAGAACGCAAACGTTTGGTGCCATCATCATTAGATGTAGTTCTGTTTCCTCATTTGGGAAATAGAGCCTTTAGTGTACAAGTCACGAGGTGCTCAAGAAATACGGTACGGGGAGGTTCTAAAAGTGATAAAATCATTCCTTTTAAGTCACTCCTTTTAGGTCATACTTACGTTTTTCTTCAACGTTTCCGCTCTCATTATTGCCTTGGTATTTTTGCCCTTTTTAGCCGCCATGTTTACGGGTTGCTTGTCGACGACCTGTTTGCCCCAAAGTTGTACGATGACCGCCTTGTCCATCAGGAACTTGATAAACTGCAACAAAAGAACGTTCATATCTGTACGAAACCCTTGTATATGACCATTCAAATGAACGCTATTTAGCAGTACTTTCATGTGGTACTCTTTATTATGCTGTATAAGGTGGTTCTAACTTTAACGTCTGTGGATGAAACCCTAGTGTGTAACAATTCAAGTGAAAACTATTGAGCAGTGCTTTCAAATAGTACTCAAGCTAGATGCATTGTAAGAATTTTAGTTACCTTCGGCGTACACTGTTCGAAGGAAAATCTCCTTTCGTAGTTAAACTCTGGATTCCTCGTTCCAGATATTACTTCTGTCTTGATGTCCGCTTCAAGGTACATGGAGTACTTGCAGTACACGTCCTGACAGCGAAAAACAGAATAACACAACAAAAAATCGTAACAACTGATTAGCACAATACATCACCAGCGTCAAGGCAAGCCTGGGTGACGAAAAAAAAGCTCATGAAGCTCTTCGGAACCTCTAATTTCATTGGGTCTTGATACCACGAAGCTCTATTGTTTTAGGGCTAGGTCCATTGTTACTGTTGTTTGTATATAATTTTCCCAGCCAATCCTATGAGACGTTCTGAAGAGCTTCGAGGCGACCCTGGAACAGGCTCCTGGCTCGGAGGGGCGCTATTTTCCGGCGCCAATCACCGACAAGTTTTGATGCAGCACCAAATTTTTTCAGAACAGTTATTGCAAGAAATGTATGGAAAGCAGTTAACAAGAATGAAAATTTCTAACTTACCGTGTAGCGTTTTGGAATTCCTTTTGCGCTCTGTACACGTACCACAAAATCAAGCTTCTTTCCTTCCTGCAGAAAAGAAACAGTCGAGATTAAGTGATGCAAAAAACTTGTAATATTCGATAACGTTATCTATAGCATGCAGACACCATCTTTGATTGAAAGAAACGTTAGCAATAGCGATGTCACTTGTGACGTCACCCACTGTTATTAATATGCCAACCATATCCTAATTGGCTGTTGAAACGATGACTTCTTTCGTTCCGTGGTATCAAAGAAATATGACGTCAATGTTTGTAAACAAGAAACATCGCTATACTTACTAGTTGTTTAGGGTCGTCAATAAATATGTCATCTTCTTCTGTAATTTCTTTTCCTTTGTCATTTAATGGCACAACTTCAACCTAAGAACGAGAGCAAACATATGCAAAGTGAACAACTGGGTCGCAGCGCGACGTCACTGTCTTGCTATCTGGCACATTTTTAATGCACAGGATTTTATAAAAGCTCGAAATAATGGTTTACTAAGATAGAAAAACATCAAAAAGGCGAATGTGAAACACAAAGAAACAAGGATGGCACAGACTGTGGCCGATTGAGATGGATTGCGAACAAAGAACCAAATTGTTTTTTTGCTGGCTTCTTATGTTAGGTCCACCAACAGGTCTCCATGTCTTTAACGTTTAAAGGCGGTGGTAAACGAGGACACATTGTTGCTCATGACAATTTGTCGTGCGCGCAAAAGCGGAAACATTTTTTGCGAACACGAAATGTTTCTGAATAAAATCAGAAACATTTTTTTGTATCTCGGACACAAAATTTCACGGTGTCCGCAACAATGTTGCGCGCACGGACAAACAGGGAAACATTTGGTATCTGCAACAATGTGTCTTCGTTTGCCACCGCCTGAAAGCTTAAACTGCAACAAAAGCAGTATACTCACATTGAGATAACCGATTTCTCTTCCCTTGTAATCAGTGATACTGAGCTGTTCCCTCATGTCCAGCTGTAAGGGAAACCAAAACATCTTGTTTTAGTGTAACAAAATGAACAGAAAGTGCAGTTTCTTTGTAACAACCTTCTCAGACAGCAGTTTAATTGTTTGGGCGCGAAATACATTTTGTACTAGAATCTCATACTAAGTTAGGTTTCTGGACAATTCAGTCTGGAAAAGATCTTTCTGTCTATTCAGGTATGTACATGCCACGTTTTCATTTTTCCTAACCGTTCGTTTTTTTTCTTTGAATCGGTCTTACGGACTTGTGAGAAGATCCCACTTTAGCCAATTTCGTCCCTTAGAGCCTGCGAAACAGGGAGAAACAGGGAGACGACTAGGCGACCGATTCCGAGAACACCTTCGCGACGTAGAGAAAGACGACAAAAATGCATCGAAACCGGTCGCGAGATACGTTAATCTCCCAAATCATTCTAAGCAGCATATGGCAGTCTGCGGCCTTTCCCTTCACCAAGGAAACACGGAAAGCCGCACAATTCTGGAACAAAAATTTATTTTTCAAATCGGCACTCTTAATCCTCACGGTATCAACGAACGCTTTTCATTCAACTAATTTATTCCGTTGTTTTCACGTTACCAGACACCAGCCAATAGCGAAGCTGCATCTTTCTGTATACAAAAAACACACGACCCACAATTCCTTCAATCTCTCACACTATCAACCCAGTTGATAAAACCAAATAAATTGTACCTCTAGTATAAATCTTAACCTTAAATATTCAAGGGTTTCCTTAAAAATTGTCAAAATGTTTACATTCTCTCAATTTTCCGCAGTGTCAATGGACTGAAGCTGTCAGTTACTTCCGTTCATGCGTACCACATATCCAAGACTCTGCATAGGAACTGCCACACAGCCAATCAGGCTCTCGACACCCGGGGTCTCGGTAAAAGGGTCTTTCTCATCCTCAAGCTGCCACTCATCTCCATCCTCGTAATTCTCGTACATTTCGTCCATGACGTATTTCCTGTTGATGAACTTGGCCTTGGGCCAAAGATACTCCACTCCGGTCTGCAGGTCTTTCATAACCACGTATGGCTGCAATAAAATGGCAAAATAATTAAATTTTTATCCACCATTGAGCCGTATGGTTCATAGCTCATTGCCTCCACGCCATGTTGAGAATACTAGGAGTATCGCTCACCCATACCCTCTCCCCATGTAAAGAACGCACCAACATGGCTGAACCTTTTTAGCAGGTCACTGTCGAAATCGCGAGGAAACTTCTTATTTCATAGTTTTCTTTCGGATTCCATAATGTCCTGCTTGAGTGGATGTAAGAAATGAACAACAGCAACAGGCAAACTAACTTTTAATAATCGTTTAGAACAGAAAATCTTCAGCTTACTTCAGGTCGTCCGTCGGGAAGTCCCCGGGCTTTAGCAGATACGACTGTGACTTCAAACGAAACCTGGAAATAGTAGATAGAAATCAAACTGCTGCAACACTGACAGTTATTCTTTGCTGCCGTGAACTAAAAATAACCCCGGACTTAACGCCAGTCGCCGAGCAAGTACAGGGTTGTTGTGAGATTCCTGTACATCGTATGGGAATGGTTTTCTGCGAAGAATATATCATTTTCGAAAACTCTCTTCTTCTCCAGACTCGTGATTCGATTCTCGCGTCTCGAAGTTCGAGTGACTTTGAGTAGAGACTACAGTTTAGTTTTTTAGAGCACCACAGTTTCTTTAGAAACTTACCCCCTCTATTCATTTGAGTGGAGGCTGTCAACTTACTTTTTAGCTGACTGCACACGTATGTTTTTTTTATTTTTGCTTGTTTGTAAACGAAATGAAGATGCCAAGAAGTTGTCAACTTCGGAGAATGCAAATCAACTCAGGTTACCTTCTTATCCAGTTCTTGGCTGATGGCGTTTGCTTCATTTACCATCGGCATCAGATCTGCCAGGTCTTCTCGCAATAACATGGCATCTACAAATTTGAGAAAGCCACGCAGACTGATTAGTATTAAAATATACGAAATTTGTAATCTGCTGCAAACTTGTACTCATACTCATACTCATTTTTCTTGGACAAGTCCGTCCAAGGGGGAAAGGTGCAGTGACGTTATCCCTATGTTAAGCACCAACCCGTGAAACGAGGCCAGACCACAACACCGGGAACCCCGTTCCCTACTCTTTGCGAGAAGTGCGTGGGTTCTTTAACGTCCCCTGCTTGCCGTAACACTGAAAATGCAGGAGACGGGACCTACGGTTTTTTGTCCTTATCCGAGAAGACTAGAATGTCTAACCATTTGCAGATGTCATTGCAAAGGCAGCACAATTCTGCTCAATTATTTTAAGACCCCGAGTGTTGGTCCGGTCTGGAGCTCGAACCCTAGACCTTCCGCATAACAAAGAGATTCAATTGCTGACGTTTCGAGCGTTGGCCCTTCGTCGGAGCGAAGGGCTAACGCTCGAAACGTTAGCAATTGAATCTCTTTACGGTGGCCAATTCACATTATCAACCCAGTTGATAAAACCAAATTATATTGTTATACTTCCCACCGACGCAGCACCACAGTTTCGTTAGAAACTTACCCCCTTCCGCATAACAGTCCCGCGCTCTACCAACTGAGCTAACCAGGCGGCGGTTTTGCCTTTCTTTTCGCTCGACCCTTCTCACTACCTTCAAGATCCGCTGACCCAAACTGATTATTGGACCATACTAAAATCATGTACATTTTAGAACATGTAAATCACCTTTGGACTCCTGGTCATCCACATCAAGGCCAGCATTTTTGGCGATTTCTTCTTGTGCCATTTCATATGTAATGTCTGCCTGCTTTAAAGACGATGACGAAACTTCAGCAGGGTGATGGAAGACGTACAGATGACTGGTACCAAACATCACTCTGGAAAACAAAAACAAACCAATACAAGATCAATCACACGTGCTCCCAGACCTTCAAAGCCCCCCTGGTACACTGTAAAGGTGGTAGCAAAAGAGGACAAATTGTTGCCCATGACGCTCTTTCCGCGCGCAAACGATGAAACATTTGTTGCAGAAGCAAAATGTTTCTGAATAAAATTAGAAACATTTTTCGTGTCTCGGGACACAAAATTTGTGTCCGCAATGTTCAGTGTTCCGCACGCGGGAAAACAGGGAAACATTTGTAACCACAACAATGTATCTTCGTTTGTCACCGCCTTAAAGAAAAATTCAGAGACCCATTAAAAAATCTGGACATGCTGTAAAAGTGGTGAGATTCCATTTTTTCCCCTCATCAACATTCCACTACATAACATTACAAACAGAGGCCTACGAACTAGGAAAAAAACATAATCACAAGTACAAATCCAGAAAGTACAATACAAATTTATGTAATTGCATAATATTGTGCTTTAGTTTATCACTTTATGACACAAGCATTTCCATTAATTTTCCATTTTTATTCCACATGGAAATATTTCATTTTTTTAGAATGACTGATTTCCACAAAAAACCGTGAGATTGGGAGTGTTGTCGTGAGGTCATGTGAAAAGATAAAAAAATCGCGAGGTTGGCAGATCTGCAGTTCTGCAATAGTGTTGATCTGACAAAGTCTGTGCCGTGATCGCAAATACCGTCAACAAGATAAAACATTCTACAAGGAAAAATCAGTGTCATAAATAAATTAAAATAAATTACCTATCAAGATGGTGAAGTTCTTCTTCTTCCTCATCATCGACTGGCTCTCCATTAACAAGGACTTTAGCTTCGCCAAATGTCTTGATATTGATTTTCTTAGAACCTTCATTTTTGATTTCACAATGTTGTTGTTGAATACTTTAAAAAGAAAACGAAACATGGTAAGTAAAGAACGCAATGAATCCATCAGAAACTCGCAACTTGAAACACGCCACGGGTAAAACAAACGCTTAAAAAGCTCGGGAAATCATGTTTTGGTCATTGCACCCATTGGGTTGAAAAAGCAACGTGTTCACTCTCTGTGGCTGGAGCAAGCTACACAGTGCTATTTATACACGGGACGATTTTTACAACAATTTTTAATGCGGCATTGTTGCGTTAAATCTTCGTTGTGTAACATGCGGTGCTGGACAATTTTTAAAGCAACATTTAATTGCGTGCAGCAATCTGAAAGCGATTAAAAAACCAGCAACATTGTTGCCCGAATTTCATTGGAGTTGGCTTTGTTGCGTTAAAAATCGTCCCGTGTAACACCCTGTTCCCGCACGTTCTTGCAATAATGTTTCGTTAAAAGCCTTGTGTCTAACAGTACCTTAAGTCGATCGAGAATTGGAAGTTTCGGGGTAAAAAACTTACTTTAACCCAGTGAGGGCAATATCTGCAGGAGGCTCAGCCTTTTTGTTGCCAATTTTTACGACTCCTAAAGTTGATAAACAAAGACGACAACAAGTTAGCGAACGATATCGTGGGAAGTAAAACTATATTCTTTCCTACAACTAGCAACACCTCACCAGGTTTTATCATTTGTACTATCATTCCTGTGAGCTGAGGATCTGGGTTTAAATTCCACAGGTGAGGAGTTGAGTGGCGTTCCTTCTTTTCAGCATCTTTGTCCTGAAATGGAAAACAGCAGAAACAAGAAGCAACCAGTTAGTAAGTTGAGAATACTTATAAAACAATTATAGTGTCTGTGAAGAACAATTAAAAACACTGCTAAGCTGTATAACAGTATGGGTCTTGGTTTTACCCAAAGAAAATCCTCTGACTTATGTCTGACTTGCCACTGAGCAAAAATAAGAACAAATTACATGACCGTATTCTATTGCGAACAGCTTTTATTTGTTTTGTTGAGATGCTTGTTACCAAAATCCATAACACCTCAACTTGGACAAGAAATTTAGAAATTTGCTGCCCAGATTTCTGTGCTATTCTGACTTTTTTTCTCACTGATGGCAATCCCTTTTTGAAAGTTATATATAGATACCAAGATTAATTTTACCTTAATATCCTTTTTGGATTCTGCTACTCTGTCGTCCCAGTTCTTGCTCATGTCTTGTGTTGCCTGCTCCGTTTGTGCCATCTTGCAATCAAAAAGGAGACATACTGGTTAACATCTAATATTTTTGTAGTTTATTAACATCTAATAATTAATAATGATGTAATATATAATTATAACCATATAACCATTACAGAATCAATTTTGACTGCCAGATGGGTAACAAGATAAGAGTGACAACAATTACAACTGTGGAATATATCATCTGATGCATCAATCACAAGGATAATTTTAGAAATTTTGAACTTGAGAAACAACTTACCGATGCTTTGATTTCTTCTTCTATTTGTTTCCTGAGTTCAGCCAGTTCTAAAAATTATTGAATTATAGCTAGTAACTACAATGGAATAAAAATGAACCTTTATGATTGCAGTCAACTCTCTGTAAGACAGACATCTCTATAAGACAGACACCTCTGCAAGTCGGACAACTGGCCCCTGCCTGCTGTTTTTTAGTCATTTTACTGTATCCAAACCCTCTCTAAGCTGGACACCTCTCTAAAATGGCCAGTTGGTGTTGGTGCCAATTGTGTTCATCTTAGAGTGGGGAGTTGACAGAAGCAGTACTGAATGGAACATATTTAAAAAAATTGACAGGAATTATACTTGGTTACATGCCACTCAACTTATATTACATAATCCTCCCTGGGAGGTGCAGTGGTCTGATGGTTAGTGCGCTGGACTCCGGATCGGACGGTCCGAGTTCAAGCCTCTAGCCGGGGCACTGCGTTGTGTTCTTGGGCAAGACTCTTAACTCTAACAGTGCCTCTCTCAACCCAAATGTATGGCAAAATAATGCCAGGGCTTACCCTGCGATGGACTGGCATCCCATCCAGTGGGAGTAGAAATGCTCCTGGTCCCTTCATGCTAAGGAAACCAGGATAAGCTCTGGCCTGATGGGCCACTAGGCTCGATGCAGATTTAACCTTTTGCCCTTGGTATGCATACATTTAAGTGGCAAACTATCACATCCTGGATTTGACCACACTAAAAATTAAAAGAGCTTAACATTTACCCTCTTCAGACATTCCTTCTTTCTGATTGTCATCATCATCGTCATCATCATCTGCTGACAACTTGACAGCTTCTCCAGCTTGGGCTTTCTTCAACATTTCCACAAGTTTTTCATTTTCTTCTTTCAGTTCCCTGATCAGCTTCTCTGTGGGGTCTTCATTGACTTTGGCTGTTGTTTTGATCTGCTTGGCACGGTCAGCTGAAGATCAACATGTAAAAAATGCCTCTCACTGAAAGTACTCAAAAACATCTCAGTCTATGATTTATTTATTTATTAGTCCATGTGCTATGAAGCGTGTGAATGTACGTACGTTTTGAGCTTTTGAAATTCCATGACTTTCCATTTTCCATGACCTAAATTTGAGCATTTTCTATGAAATCATCTTTCATTTTGGGTATGTTTTTACTATTTTATCCACAACAAAAACTAACATAATTTCCATGAGCCACACTTGAATTCCATTACTTTCCAGGCCCAGGGATGTAGCTAAGGGCCAGCCACTGGCTAATTTCACCGGCTGAAAGAGAGCTTATCACCGGCTTAAATTTCACTAGGAAACAAAGACTCAAAGAAATTTTCCAGGTACAATTGTCAGAAAAGCTGGCTGAGCTTGTTTGTGAGCCAGCTTTGTGATTTCTTAGCTACATCCCTGCAGGCCTGGAAAATGAAATTCTAAAATTCCATGACTTTCCAGGTTTTCCATCACCCATACGAACCCTGAGTGAGTTACAAAACATCTGTGGATCTAGCTAAAGAGGTAGTGCCTTGACAGTGTATAGTCTCGACGACCTGTACACTTTGGTATCCTGTGACACAGGCATAGTCAGTGCACTGTGCAGAATAAATAAAACAAGAATTAACTTAAGACAATTGTCATTGGGATTCATCACCTAAAATGTACCCTCTAATTCTCAGAAGACACGCTGATAACCAGAAGTAAAGGAAATTTATATTTTTAGCCCACAGGAAAAAGGGTTGATACCTGAATTATTAAAAATAAAAGAAAAACTCACCATATCTTAAGGTGGACAGCGTTTCATCATAGTTTATGTCTGCTGGACTGATGGCAGCAATCTGGATTGACAAAATATAAAAAGAACTTAAAGGCAAAGGAACTTAAAGCGAAGCTGAATCTCAGTCATTCTTACCATGAAAGTTTTGCTGTTCCCACCAAGAGCATTCTTTAGGAGTTTCGTCAAAACGGAATCTCGGAATGGAACTAGAAACAAAAACAAAAAATCAGTTGTAAAAGTGTGTAAGGAATGACAAACTATACTATTGTTATATACAGGCCAGATTCTCACAACTGGCATCCCTGGTGAAAATCTTCCAAAGATCATCAAAGATAAGGATCTTTTAAGGATCCTGTAAAGATCTTTGAAAGATATTCAAAGATTTTAATGGTAATATTGCTTCAGGTCCCTGCAAGGATTTATAAAGTCTCAGTGAAGATCTGCCAGGTTCCTGCTAAAAGATCCTCAGGGATCTTTGCAGGGACCTCAAGGATCATTGCAGGGACTTTGCAGAGACTTGAAAGATCTTGACAAGATCCTACAAACTCTTTGAGGATATGGATGAAGATCCTAAAGGATCCTCACCAATATTCACATAATTAAGATCCTCACAAAGATCTTTAAAGATCCTTAAGGATCTTAAAAAGATTTCTCACCAGGGATTGACAGAAACACACGGCATGCAATCAGCTGTATGGAGAATTTAAAATGTTTATTCAACACACGGAGTAGCAAGATGGACCTACCTCTGACGTTCTTTCCATTTGCTTTGTCCACAAGAGCTAAGTAAGAAAGCAAGGTGTTAGACAAGTGCTTATGAATCATAACCACAATATAAATAATAAGGCAAAGGTGAATGAATGTACAGGCTTTTCTAATGCTAACTATATTGTAACATGTAAAACAGCAGATTTAGAAATTGAAGTGCAGTCATTTATTAAAAGGAGAATTGAATAAATTTTAGTGTACATAGCATTTACCAGCAATAACATTTCCCAAACTGGACAGAGACTGGTTAATGGCAGCTCCCTCTTTGAGTCTGTCGCCGGTGGCTCCGGTAGAGTCTGCTCGCTCGCTGTTGATAATAAGAGAATACTGATGGCAACGCTAAACAACTGTAAAGTGTACGAAGTCATTAAAGATCTGCCAACCCGTAAATTTTTAACCCAAATTTACGAGACCACTAATTGTGCCTGACGGAGTCGCTTGCAATTGTTGATCCCTAAACAAAGCTGACCAAACAAAAGCTGTGCCTACCCCAACTTGAACATAAAAGACAAGTTACCTTCCAGCCAAATCCACCAAGTTGATCAGAGATGTTTTAGCTGTCTCTTCACCAGCTTCATTCTTCCTCTTCTGTGTGAATGTCACACCAACTATTGTGTGTGCGCGACTGGAGAAAAAGTCAGAAAGCATGCCTGAGTAATCTTAAAGGAAACTAAAAAACTTAATGCACACAAAATATTTGGGGGGTTCCAAACCTGCTTGTTGCATTCATGTTAGTAGCTGCTACAGTTCTGTTGGTTGTTCCTTCGTCCATACGTTGTTCGATGTCCTTGTACTCACTCACAGGTACAGTCTTGAGTCCATCGGCATAGAAACCTTTCTTGGGATGTTGGCGTACCCGTAGGCCTCCCTTATTTTTTGAAGGGTTCAAAAGGTCACGTACCTTCTCGTTGTAGATCTCAAGCATACTAAACAGCACCTAGAATACAAAACTTCTATTAGCTCATTTAACACTGTTATTTAAAAGTGCAAACCTTGACAGATTCTGTAGATAACCTTTTGCAGGCATGCATTGCATACCTGTGATGCTAGGTTATAGGTTGCAGAATAAGATAGTAATGACTGCATTTGGCCCAATTTAGTGCAGATCGAGGAAATCTTAAGCTGTAGCTTTAGTGCACAGATTGCAGACTCACTTGGTCATCTGGCATTACAGCTGTGAAATGCAGGAACAGACTGCTATCTCAAGTAGCTATGGGCCCATTGCATGGCAGTGTCAATGCTCCTAGCACAAAATATATCTTGGATGCCAAAAATGAAAAGAGCATGTCAAAAATAGCAAAGTGGCCAAGTTTGAAGTCACCAAATTTACAATGGCACGTGACACTGCCATGCAAAGAGCCTATTGTCAAAATAAGTTCACACCCGTCACTACAAATTATCAGAATAGAAATTAGACACACCTCATACTGTCCCTCGTCTCCATCTTGTTTCTTCTCATCTATTCCCTTAAAAATTTCTTCACAAAAGATTGGCACAATACCTGTTTAACAAACAAACAAACAATCGCTTTACTTGACAAGATACACACACAAATGCTTTTTGCACAGGGGTGAGGGCTTATTTAAAATCCTTTATCAGCTCATGATGTGCACAAAAAATAGAAATATGGGACATAAGTTACCTCTGTTTGCACCATAACCCACAATAGACCAAGACTTCCCAGAACCCGTCTGTCCATAAGCAAAGAGTGATGTATTGAATCCTTCCCAAGCATTTTTCAGGACACCCTTACCAAGATCGTTATACACCTTCATCTGCAATATAAACAATGAAGTACATCATTCGATCGTGTAGTTTGATCATCCGGGTGAGGGTAGTCTTGGGAAGGACTGTTGTCAGTGACAGTGACTGACGAATCGACAACCTGAGCGGAAGTCATCATCAGAGTCATGTGAACAGTTGACCCATATTTACCGTTAGTTATAGTAAACCATTGCTTAAACAACTGAGGTAAGTTTTGTGCAAGGGCTGCACCTTCCTGCAACCTGTACAGTGACTGACAGCAGGAGCAATAGCGACAGTGAGAACCAGTTGGAAGCAAGCCGCACTGGGTCCTCAAGTACTGGTAACAGGTTTATTTACAGTATAGATTGTTCATGAACACAGAAGAGGGCAATGGCCAGGCTCAGGGATGGAGAGGCAACCTCGGAGACCCAGGGGCAAAAGTTTACAAGAAGTCACAAGAGTGCCCCTGGGATGTTACACTTAAATGACTACTTCCATGACCCATGCTTGCCCCTGATTGGCCACAAAAAATTTTGTGGCCAATCACAGGCAAGCATTAGAATGGGTTGTAGAACTAGTCGTTTAAGTGTAACATTCCAGCAGCACTTTAAACCACTGTAAACTTTTACCCCTGGGTCTCCGAGGATGAGGAAGAGGAGGAGGTGCCGATGGCAGCAGAATGGTCAAGGATAAAGAGGATTAAAAGGAGGTCGGAATATGATGATGATCACAATGATCACAACAAAGGGCGATAAAACTGGGGGAAGGTGAAGGGGGTCATGAACCTCCCACCCCCGGGTTTTCCATTCTTTAATAAGTGCAGGTTCTCACTTCTTTGCGCTATTTCTCATGTAAAATATTACACAACTTTAAAATGCTTCTCAATTTCTCCTGGTTCCTGCACTTTTAAATTCCTGTAGGCTTCATACTTTTTTCAAAAAATTTGCCTTTGTGAGCTGGTAAGGATATTTATTGGAAGCAAATATTGCCTCAGTACCTGGTCAGCATAATTTGGCTTGGCGGGAGCCAGATATCCATCATCTCGTTCTTCAAATCCATCATGAGACCAGTAACTAAAGTCAAACGTGAATTTTTTCGGTTCTTCTTCTGGCTCTTCTGGATTTTGCAGATAGGTTGAGTCACCTTTCATTTCAACTATCAGGGTTGCATTTCTGGCCTTTTCACGTTTATTGTGAGAATTATTAAGGAAATAAATCACGTAAAATATATATTCTACACTCTTTTTGAAAGAAACTGTGCAAGAACAAAACATGTCCTTGGTAGGAGTTTGGAAAAGAGAAAACAGCTTCCACTTGCATGTGAAAGGTAAAGATAGTTCAAATTTGAACTTAAAAGTCCTTGATTTTATTCTCTTTCTCCCATACACAAGTTATGCAGGTGGAGCCATCGGAAAGATGGGGGGAGGGTACTACCTTAAAATTTTTGATAGGTGTATGCCACAAAGGTTATCTGACAAAGAATTTGATACCCTATTCAAGGCTCAAACCCGAAAAACTACACCATATTCAAGGTAAAATGAAAACTAACACGGAAGGCATGAACAGGTCAATCTTATTTAATTGCTGTAACGTTAATGCTCTTAACAGGTTGTTCAGTTTGAACAGACATTTTCTATTTCGTTTAGCTTGCCGTTTAATTACGCACTGCAGTTTTAGACGATACAATTTAGGTACCATATTTAAGGATCACGCCAGGAACAATGCCAAAAGGGGAAAAATAAGGACTGAGAACCTCAAAAAACTATACCGTATCTCACAGCACACACCTATATAGCCCATATATAAAACTACTCGCTCCTCCCCCCCCCCCCTCCTCCCCCACCCACATACAGACACACACAACCGCTCTGTCCAGAAAAGGAGAAAGGAGGTGTTACTGACAAATTGTTAATCAACATGCAAACAAATCTTGGTAATATCTGTTTTATGTTGCACTCTAGCACGCACATTTGGCCTGCCAATTGTCACACACGTGCCAACACTTCACTTCATAAACATAATTAACGCGCATGGATCGGAGGCCATGCAAAATTCAAAGGTCATTTTCACAGTGTTCTGATTTGATCGCGTTCTTTCGGTATATCCATTTTCATAATTTTCATTAATTAAACAAAAATCTAAAATTTGAATCGTCCGTACTGTACAAGGTATTAAATTATACTTCTAGTAAATAAATCATGCTGCCTTGCAAATCACGAAAAGCGCGTAGGCGTATTAAGGGATCGAGGAATATGTTACATTTATGCACAAATATTTTTGGTTGAACCTCATCGACTTAACGAAAATAATGATAACGCATTTGGGACGGCAAAAAACGTAATCCTGGGGGTTGTAAAGAACAGCACGGTCCGATATAGCCGTTTAATGGAAGGGTCAAACAAAATCGCAAACTGCAGGGCTATGAAATTGAATTAAGGCTGTCACACAGTTTCCTTCTTTATAGTTAAAGAATTGAAATATGTTAAAAGGATATAAAAGGCCTGACTCTAACCGCCACCCTCACATTCTCAGCTTCTCCGTCAGACATTTCTGCTTCAGCAACCAGCAACCAACAGCCAGCAGGCGAAAAAGTCAAACGTTGTCGCAAAATGCACTTTTTCCACGAAACGAATCGACTGAAACGAGCAGCAAACGGTAGACTCAGCGACTTGTCACGCTGAATCTGGGCAAATTCTTGAAACCTCTCAAGTGTTGCAGCACGTAGAAAAGCGAGTTAAAGTAGTTTTATACGGTTATCGTCATAAAAATGGATAACAATCAACCTTCTTCGTGAGTAATAATCTCTGTTGCCATGTTGATGGACAAAATGTAAACTTGCGCTATGTAATTTATGCAAAAATATGCAAATGTAGTTTTCCTCTATTGAAATTGCTTGATTTGTGATCATTTGTTATGGCAAAATCACAATAGCAACCACTTTCCTCCGGTTTTACGGATTACATATTACGTTTAACACGTAATAAATGACGAAAACGGATCAATACGATATTTTTGTTGTGGGACAGTGGAAAATAATTAGTTTTTTAACAAGATTGTAACAAAATAAAAATAGATGGTAGATAAAGATAATCATGACAATTTTTCTTCTGAATAAATATAGAATGGTATTTTTAATCTTAAATCATTGTCTCACCGACACCTGGGAGCTGGCAAATTAAGTAAATTAGGAAATGAGCTCCGATGTCTTCTTAAGGTCCGGTGACTGCATGTGTAAAGAAAAGCTCATTTGTTTTTGGGGTTTACGTCAATTAGACATATTACTAATGGAAAGATCACGATCAACCTCTAGGAACAGCCTAGCCATTTAATATGCTGTATTTAAATCCTACTTGACAACAAGATCAGAAATTATTAATTATTGAGTTGCAAATGAAATTTGCTTTAGCTAAAACCGGGCAATCAAAATGCCTTGTTATTAATACCTTTTGTCATTGTTAAATGAAACCATGCTCTTGTGATAACAGCATAAAAAAATGGAAACAAAATTTAATAGCTTTATAGGCTTCTAAAATATCAAAAGGATTTTTGAAGAACCTAAGGATAATTTAATAAAAAAAGATATTTTGGGGTGAAAAGGTCAATTTTTGGTCAGGTGTCATAAAACCAAAACTAAAGTAATCACTTGGGTCACTCACAGACAATTTCCGTAAACCAATCCAAATGCAAAGCATATACATGTGGCTGAGGTGAAGCCTGGGAAACATGCACGCTTTTTAAACCAATCACCATTGATAGTAAAACAAATTACTTTTGACACTTGAAAACAATTTGCAAATGGAAATATGCAAGTGCATCCAAGTGAAAACTACATTAATCAGTTGTTATTCCAGAAGTGGAGATGTACTACTATTCCTTGCCTATCAAAGAGAGTGCAGGGGGCAATTTAGGGGGAGGGGTGATTTGGTGGCTAACCATTAAAGTATCATTTAACTTTGCCTAGATGGAAAACAAGGGCTTGACCAAGGAATTAGTAGGAAGCTTGTAAGACTAATACAATATTTAAGCAACAGAGGACTTTTTTGGTGTTTACATATAACCTCGTCTAAACGCTCAGGCATTTGGAAGAATTCTCTAAAGTTATGCAAACCCTTGACTGCATCTTGGGCTTGCATAACTGTCTCGAATTCTCCCAAACATCCTCGTGTTTAGATGAGGTTATGCAAACACAAAAAAGTTCTCTATTGCTTTTATAAAATATTTCTTAGAGATATACACAAAACCAAAACGCCGCAACTGTGTTTACATTATCATACCCTGATCTAAACACACCTTTCAACCAATAAGAGCATGTGTAGTATCTCAGATATTTTATAACATGTGATGCAAGGTGACTTTCTCAAACTATTAGTTTGAAACCAAATCAGTGGCAAGTATTTTAATAATTTGTGACTCCTATATGATTTGACAAATAACAAAACCTAATGTTCACACTCTGCATACAACAAGTACATATAATTTTCTAAAAAGGTCCAGGACTTTGTTTGTTTTCTGGAAAGCAATTTATAGATCAGCAAGCTGCTCAGCTTTATTACTTTGCGAGTGTTTTACTTTTTGAATTTTATGGTTCATGGTTATATTTGTTGTTTTTTACCACATCCTGTCTTATTGAAAAACCTGACACATTTGCTGCCTGTAATATCTGGCCAGTATGTGAACATAACTATGAAAAAGGAAACTACTATTGCAAGTAAAATGAAGTATTGTATGTAAAGTATATTTCTATAAGTGTTGTAAATATTGCAAATAAATTAATAATAACTATACGAGAAAATGTTTTGTTGCTTGGGACTTTTACCATGTTTACATAGCCTCATCTAAACACTCCGGGGTTTGGGAAATTCAAGACAGTTATGTAAACCCGAGAAGCAGTCAAGGGCTTGCATAACTTTCGAGAATTCTCCCAAATTCCCGAGTGTTTAGATGAGGCTATGTAAACACGGCAAAAGTCCTGTATTGCTTTTACAAAATATTTCTTTCTTTCTACGCACGAAACTAAAACGTCACAACCATGCTTAAATACTCTCAGCTAAACACACCTATCAACCAATGAGAGTGCGTAGTATCTTGGTTATTATATAATCAGCAGTGCAGTCACCCAAGTGCAATGAGGACAAAATGTCACTCAGTTTAACTGAAGCCATCAACAACAAGTATAATTATTTAAAAGACAACGTTCTCTCTTACCCTGCTGAAACAAACTACCTGACCAAAGAAACTTTTGCATTCAAACCCAAATATTTACAGGTTGGTTCACATGTGGCTAACAATGTTGTTGAAATCAGAATCAGAAGCACAAACTTATCTCCACATAAACATTCTCACAATATTTTAAATGACATTTGTGCCAGTTAGATCATAGTGCCTTGCTTGTATCCTTCTGGATCCAATCCCAAAAATTAGTGATCATTAGAAGTGTGACGGTGTTAAAACAGAATATTTTGGAGCATTGGGTGAGTCTTTGAGCTGTATTATAGTTCTTTGTAAGTCCATCCGATTACATGTTCTTTGCACAAGTGTTTTTAAAATATCAGACGGTTGAGATGAGAATTTTTATGTCTTTGCAGGAATTGCACCTAACTGAGCTTGAACTTGAGCTTGGACTTTTGCACTCAACATATCTTGAACGGCTACGAAGGAAAAAAAGAGAAGCTATGATAAATAAACCACCAAATTTTACAGAAACAAATAACATAACAGAAAAAAAAGACAATTCACTCAATAACTAACGAACGCTGGAAAGGCAAACATTCTTGCACCTCCCATAATCAACATTTACTGGAGAGTACCTTGTCGCAACTTATGTTTTTCTACTAATTTAGGCTGAAGTAGCTCCAGCTGTTTTGTGACCAAGTCTACTTTCCTCACAAAATATTCTTCAGCCTCCTTCAAGCCCTAAATGCAACAAGAAAGTACAATTATACTGGTAACTGGCATTAGGAATGGGACTACACGGAAGCAAATGACTATGCAATTCTGAAGATGATGAAAATGTCAATGATGATCATAATGTGTATGATAACTTTTCCAATAAAATGACGATGATTATTAACACTGATGCACACCAAAGGAAAGGCAAATTTTTGTCCTATTCTGACTTACATCATACATGTATGTGTGTGTGGTTTAATTTTATCCTTGGTTTAAATTTTTTTAAACCAGTTTGATTTTAATTTCTCATTGTCTTATGTTGATAACCATAATCTGAAACAAAGGGAAAATCAACATCAAACTGGTTTAAACCAAGGATAAATTTAAACCACAACATATACATGCAAACAATAGTCACAAACAGTTTTTCTTTGCTTACCTTTTCTACAAAGTAACCAGTTCCAATGTTGACTAAAACAGATTTTGTATTTTCAAGAGTTCCAGGGACGTACATCTGACATAACTTAAGGATACATTTAGTTTTTCTTTCAGCTGAAAATTAGTATCATACTTAATTGTGGGGCGGGGGGTGGGAGGCAGTGGCATGGGGGGAGTTCTGAACCTCCCGCTTCCCATATCTTTTACTCCCGGTTCCCGCACCTTTCTCAGAAGATCCCACCTCTTTGTGTCTTTCCTACGGCAAAATTGTTGCAACTTTTTTCTGATTTCTCCCAGTTCCCTGACCCCTCTACTCCCACCTCCTGTGCTCCTCCCAACCCCAATCCTCCTGGGATCCGACCCCCTTTCCCCCTTCACTTAATTAATTATATGTACCTCGGTACCAGAGGTGGACCCCTTAGGATGGCCAGTGATACCCACACCCTGTACGGCGGCGCTTTACGAGACTTCGACCAAATTATCGTAACTTACGTATATCGCAGAATATCTGCCAGCTGCAGTTGATGGATATTGAGAGCATAATGACCATATATGTGACAATTTGTTGAATAATAATGCAGGATATCTGTTATGCATGGTGAGGGATAACTGTGGCTTCATTACCATTAATACCATAACATGGGTGTCATGTAAATTAGTTGAATAATAAAAAGACAAGTTATATTTAAGCAATAGAGGACTTTTCCCGTGTTTACATAGCCTCATCTAAACACAACGGGGTCTTGCCTGGGAGAAATCAAGACAGTTATGAGAACCTGAGCCGCAGTCGAGAGCGCATAACATTCAAGAATTCGCTCAAACAAAGGACTGTTTAGACGAAGCTATGAAAATATGGAGAACTAAAACGTCACAACCGCGTTTATATACTCTCATGTGAACACACCTAACCAATGAGAGCATGCACGCATAGTATCTCAGTTATTTCATATAAATGCACATGTGATACTACTGGTTTCAATTAAAATAATAAAAATATGTATTAGATTATTAGATTTACAACCCATAAAATCCCAACATCCTTGCTAAACCAGTGCAAGTTTGTGGTTACTGATTGTTTGGTCATAGAACCTTCTCCCACCCGCGCCGATGAAAGTTACAAAGACCGATCAATTTCAAAAGGATACAGAGCTTGTCAGTGGTACAAGGATAGGTTTTCCTGTAGAATAAATTCCGAAGACATTTTTAATGTATGTTACCGGTGCATCTAAGTATATTTGCCCTATCATTGTTCTCACCTGACTCTTTATTTATCAGTTTCTTGACATTTTCTTTGGAATCTGCGAACTTCTGCTGGGCGACTTTCAGCTGGCTCATGGAATTTCCGAGCAATTTTACTTCCTAAATAAAAGCTACAATTATCTCAAAAGCAACCCAAATGAAACATCTTAAGGTCATGTAAGAGCTTAATACTCGCCTCTTCTAACTGAGCCCTTAGATTCTCTAAATGTGGGATTGGAAGTTGACTTAACTCAACAGTTTCGCCCGCCATGTTGAATTTTGACAGTGAATATTCAGGTCCATTCCTCCTCTCGATTCCCGCGCTTCCCGCATTTTCCCATATTTTCCCTGGGCTCGATTACAAGCCGCTGTTCGGAAAATGAGCCCACAGTCATTCCCACATTTTCCCCTAAATAATGAGGCCTGATCGCTGGTCACGTTCGTGCAGCGGGGATAAACATGGAAGCCTACTTTTGTGACCCTTGGAACATGGGTTTAGCCCAAATATCTTGTTTTCATTCTAGGAAATTCAAAATCGCTCTGCTCAAAACATCAATCTACATTCTGCACACACGTGCGAGCGCAGCTCCTTCACTACACGGAGTTTATTTTTTTGGTTTTAAGCTGTGTTTTAAGCTGCTGCAAATCTGGGCGTAGCACGTAACCCCCAAACCTCAACCCCTCTGGGCGTAGCACGAGGAAAAAGCTTTTGGTACCTTAGCATTTCAATAACTGTACTGTGCACAACGAATTCTATGGCGACACCTCGAAACACGAAGTTGCCATGTATATTGGCCTTGAAAAAGCCAAAATTGGGCGACTAGAAACTGCAAAATTAAAGCAGTTATCCAATAAGTAACATTATTATATGGCCGTGTCTCACGTGGACTGGAAACTAGCGAATTCACGAATTTGATTGGCTAAAATCGATATTGACCGCGGTCTAGATTTTCCCATCTAGACCGGCATCTAGACCGGTTGCATTTTGAGGTCAGAAAGTTACAAACAAAACAGAAACGCATTGTCTCCTTTTTGTCTAAAAATACTAAATGGAAAATTGAAAAAGCTTGACAAGAATAAAAAGTAAAGATACGAATTTAAAATACGAAAGTTCAGCTCATCGCCGTTCGCAAACAAAATGTCAGCGAGAATGAAGCAGTTTCGTTGAGAAAATTTAAGTTTCCGTTTGGCAATATAATAAACATCTTATTAATCGAGCTTAGTCGGTCTGTATGGGAGAATCTTGACCTCGGTCGTGAGTACAGACCTCACTGCGTTCGGTCCGTACTCACGACCTCGGTCAAGATTCTCCCATACAGACCTCCCGCTCGGTTAATAAGAGCTAAATTCAAACAGAAAAGAAACATGGACTTACCTTAAACACGGAGAAAGACACGAACGTCCGCAACTTGCCTCAGAGCACAAAAGCGACCAAGTTCGTGCTAAAACTGTGGGTGTGTTATCTAGCACTTTTCATTCCACGCAAAAACGAAAAACATGCTTTGCACACTTTTTACCGTATATATTCATTCATTAGCGCCATTTTTATCATTCGCCAAAGGCGCGCTGTTGGTTGGCAGCCGAAAAATTATTTTAAACCAAATTTTAACCCGGTCTTGTAAACGCGCACGGCTTTTCCGATGTCGGCGAGCAGATGCGACTCACTCCGTTCGTTGTTTTCTTTTTTCCACCCTGTTTCCCATTAGGTAGCCTGTTCTCAGGTTAATACATTTCGTCAAGAAAGAACTAATGAGAATGCACGTGACATTGAGACATTTCAATCTTCCAACATTACTACTTCACTGTTACTGAACGAAATTCTGACAGTGAAATCGTAACCTTTCGAAATTTCGACATGAAAAACTTTGAAAATTCGGACGTGGAACATGAAGACCCCTACCAACAGGACCTCGTTATAATTAAACGGCGAAGAAAGGGGCGACCCGGATAGACCACTTTCGCGGTGTGATGGAGGTGGCCGAAGAGAGACTCCAGTTCACGACGGTGACAGACTCTCCAATGGAGGAAATTTGGGGAAAATTTCGGCGAGCGAAGGAAGCCGAATTTGCGAGTGTGCTATGAGGTATAGAGGCCCCCGCTCGTTTTCCTTCTGCCAAGGCTACGTTCGGATCGCTGGGGTGCCTGTTCACAGGCTAGGAGCAAGTATACCAAGTGTTACGACCATGTCTGACAATGATGATGTGACTTGCCTCTCGTGCTGATGTGATATAAATTTGCTACACCGTGCTGATGAACCCCAAAAGGACGAAGCAGCTGTCCATTTATTTTATTAGCCGCGTTATAAGGCCTGTTAACAGTAAAGTTGCAGTTCAATTAAATGCGTAGTAAAATTTTCATAGCGTAGCTTCAAGATGTCTTCCATCTTCTTGATTATTAATAATATACCTGCCAACTCTCACACATACATACACTGATGTATAAATGTATCCGTACAAATTATTATGGGTTTATATTATCAACTATACCCTTAATGTGATCTAGTTGACTGTAAAACTTAATGTAAATTTATAATTAGTGTTTATTTTTATTTATTTTTTATTTGCCACACTAATTACAAAATATAGGAAAAGAAGAGAAAAAAAAAAAGAAGTGGCGAGGAGACCTAACAGAAACTATAGGAGCTTATGAGAGGTTAGGCCTCCTCGAACTATGAGCTAGAGCTGTTTCACATTAATAGAAGAAAAGAAGGCGAAAAGTCGAAGATGGAAGGGGTAGGGTAAGCGTTTAGTGTAATTTACTATGTTTTTTGCATTGCTCTTGTGTTTTAAGCAACAATTAAATGTTAAAAAATAGTCTCACGCTGCGCCTGCAGGCCGAAAACTTCGATCCTCACGTCAACTCACGCCTACAAACCAAATTCTGTATGTAAAATGAATAAATGACGATTCTTTTCCTCGAGATTTCTGATTTTTGAAAGCATATACTGGGGACGAGTCACTGTGAAATAAATCTCGTTCCCAGAGGCCGTGATCATCTTGGTCTGCAGAATGTCATCGGAAACCTTCGTACGTCTTCGGAAACCTTCGTCTACATTCGCAAATATTCGTAAATCATCATGACCTCTTTGGAAATCCAGGCTCCTCCTGGGTAAAAGGTCTCTCGCCTTTGAATAAGAAAATGTTGGCAGGTACATAATAACTGCGTATTGTTTCTCTTTATTGCAAAAACGGTTTTACAACTATATATAAACAGCTAATAAAATGAATAAGAGCTACATCTCTATGACGTAGAGACTCCAATATGGACTATATACATGTACGGCCGAGGGAATTCGACTGTTTACAACTGACTCGTTCCTCATTCAAGAAACAACCAATCTTTTCCTGCTGCAGTCACTCCCAATCTTCTCTCGATCATGAGGTGCATTATCTAGATACTGATGGCATTGGGTACCTCTTTAGGGTCCAGGTATGGATAAGGAAATGGCCGACTCTTGTTCCGCTCGGCGATGATGTCACTTACTTCCAACAAACGCTTCTTTAACCTAAATTAGTAATCAAACATTGCTACGTATTAGTGAAGAGGACGGGGAATAATCTAATCTAAATCTAATCTAAATTTGACTTGTCAGCTTTGTTTGTCAGATCACTTTGTTTCGCTTTGGATCAGTAAAATCATATGGCAAAATGTTGCATTTGGCCACGAGGATGGTTCCGAATATCATTGGATTAGGATGACTTCGTATGCTAAAAATGTTATCTCTCGACCTCCCAAATTCTTGGGATGACAAAACCAGTCAAAAACGTCGTGTTTGGCCTTGATTTACGGGAACATGGGCGTCCAAGAAATTTCAGTAATTCCAAAACTAACTGCCCCTTTGCTTCTGTCTTACTTTTCTACGGGTTTGGTTCCTCTTGGATCAAACATATACTGCACTTCAAAGTAACCAAGTGCGTTTGTAGCGCGTTCGCTAAGGATTTTCGTCACAAGAACGAGGTCCAACGTTCTGTCTTTCCTTGGCAGGGAATCGACGATATCCTTTTCAGTTAGGGGATCCTGCAACAAAAATAACAGGAAACAATAAAATCGAAATTTCCACGACCCAAAATGCCTTCTTGGATGGGAGAGGTTTCTTGATGGCTGTCAAAAATCAAAATCACATTCATCACTTTTAGGTACTGGTAAAAGCATATTTATAACAAAACGAACCAATCCGAACAGCGGGTCCAAGAACGGGAAATGCGTGTACGCCGATACTCACTTAGTCCAGATTGGCTGGTTTTACTCGTGGTTGTGATCTGATTGGTGATTAATGATAGGCTACTGTGATTAATTAGAGAGTTACCAGAAGTGTACAGGTCCCTTTCACCTTTTTACAAATTTTTGAAGTTTACTCACCTTGTTTGTTGGTGGTTTCCCCTCCAAGTAGCAAGGATAGTTTGGTGGAAAGGCATATTCATCATACTGAGTGAAGTTAGCCGCCGCATGGCCTACACTACTGATGAAGATTATTGACGTCACTGCACTGATTAGATCCTCTAACACTGTAAACCTTCCATTTCCAAATACTCCCTTGGAAAGAGATAAGTGTGGTCATTATACTGTGGGAATCAGTCAGTCAGTTTGTCTATCCGTCAGTCAGCCAGTCAGTTGGTTCGTCAGTAAGTCGATAGGTCTGTCCGTCCGACAGTCTGGTAGTCCATCAGTCCGTTAGTCAGCCAGTTAATAGTCAGCAAGTCACTCAGTTTGTCCATCCATTCATCAGTCAGCCAGTCAGTCAGTCAGCTAGTCCGTCAGTGAGTCGATAAGTCTGGCAGTCCATCAGTCCGTTAGTCAGCCAGATTATAGTCATCCAGTCAGTCAGTTGGTCTGTCAGTGAGTCGATAAGTCTGTCCGTCCGTCAGTAGTCTGTTAGTCCATTAGTCCGTTAGTCAGCCAGTTAGTCAGTTTGTCCATCCTTCAGTCAGTCAGTCAGTTAGTCCATCCTTCAGTCAGCCAGTGATTTAGTCCGTCAGTGAGTCGATAAGTCTGTCCGTCCGTCATTCTGTCAGTCCATCAGTCTGTTTTAGTCAGCCAGTTTATAGTTAGTCAGTTATTCAGTCCGTCAGTTCGTCAGCCAGTCCGCCAGTCAGTCAACCAGACAGTTAATCTTGTACCTGGATTCCCAAACCATCTTCAGGGTCGGCCATCATATGTCCCCAATTTTGGATTTCCCAATCCTCTATCAGCTTGTCTGGTGTATCTGAAACAGATAGCGTAAAATTAACGTGGCTTTTCCTGTAAAGCTCACAAAATGCTGCCAGTGTCTTTCGATGGATTAGCAACCAATCCATCTGAGTGGAGAGGGGTGCAATACTGACTCACAGCTTCTCAATAACAGGAAAATCAGACCACGTTCCATATTTTTGTTGCTCTTGAAGAGCCATAACGTGGATACTCTGTTAATAAACCTTTTACTTTCTTACGTACTTACTTACTGACTGACTGACTGACTGACTGACTGACTGACCGACTGACTGATGACTGACTGACCGACTGACCGACTGACTGACTGACTGACTGACTGACCGACTGACCGACTGACCGACTGACCGACTGACCGACTGACTGACTGACTGACCGACTGACTGACTGACTGACTGATGACTGACTTATTGACTTACTTACTTACCTACTTACGTGTTTTAACCTTGGTGTTTGATAAATTAATACACTTCCCTTACCGTAAAAAGCCTCCAACACTTCACGAACATAGGTATGAATGGCGTCAAAAATGAGCAAGGCATCATCTCTGTAGGGGTAGTTTGGAAGAGCATCTACATCATTTACCTTAAAGGAATGACGAGTAAACATTGAAACCTCGTGTTGTAACATTGCTAAGGGATTGCTCACACACTAATCAATTCAGGCAATGCTTCTCGGTTTGTTCATAGAACATCAGCAAGCCATTACGTATAAAGGAAATGGAAGTTTCACAGGTGAAGTAGCATACTGACCCCCCTATCAGCTAAGTCTGCTGGTAACCATCCGTCCACATCCATTCTCCAGGTTCTCCAACTGGAAATTATAAGTAAGTTGAATTGAGTGGCAACCAAATATTTTTGCGCACAAAGCGTGACACCGGATCCATAACACTTTATATCTCTAAAAACGAAATGCACTATAAAATGGAGTCTATGGATGGAAGACATCATCGTCAAATTCGAACGAGACAATAGCTCCAAATTAGTGTTAAATAAAAGATTATCGAGAAAAGTAAGTGGGAAACCATTGATTTCCGCAATCAAAATTATGTACATTTTGTAAAATTCGTATGTGCCTGTCACGTGGTCAGGGTCAGCCATTTACAATCAACATTCAAGTTTGGATCGAATGGTGGAAGTCAAAGTTCAATTAATGAAATATTACTAGGTGAGAATTCATGCATTACCTGTGGCTAACAAGTTGCTTCATTCCAGCCTCACCAGTTGTCATGATTTTGTCAACCCAACCATCTGGCTGGACGAGCTCTTCAAGTGCAACACTGCATCACAAAACATGGCAAACTTATGCACCTATCAATGTTAAGCCGGTGGGGGAACTGAGCTGAGATTTTCTGTTCAAATGGCCTTTTTCCAGGGCATTTGTGGATTGTCAAAATAATAACTGAAAGTCAATAAAATGTTGCTAGAAGGGCCATTAAAACGGTCAAAAGTCCCTACTGCGGGGCGGGACGGGAACTGCTGTTAAATCCCCCACCTATGCCCGGCTTCCTCCACCCCCCCCCCCCCAACAGCTTAACAGGGGCATTAGATTCACTGTATCAAGACTATGATACTTACGATACTTCTGTTAAAATAGCCATTAGCTGAGAATGAAGATTTTATCATATGCGCCATTACCCTTGAGAAACAATGTAACTATACTCCGGGGGCCTAGGAAGGAGCAGAGGCCTGAAGATTGCAGCTTTGGTCTTCAGATCGAGCGATGCATGTTCGAGTGCTGGATCAGGCAATTTTGGAATTTTTGGACAGGAAACGTAACTACCCAGGACTGGAGTTGGGTGCCGGCGAACTCTGGAGTGTAGCACCCTTAATTTGCCATACGCCCGGCCTCTTCGTGGTCAGAAAGCGGGATAGGTAAGCTTTGGCGACTTGGGTCGCCAAATCAGAGTACACCTTTGCTTAGGAACCTACGTGTTGATTGCCAGGAGGTAGAGGAAATGCGGAGCTAGCAGTCTGAAGACAGGATGAGATGGTGACAGTTGACGGTGTGTTCCCACGCATATTGTTTCAGCTACCAAATGTGTTAAGCCTGTGCACAGTAAAGACACGAAAAAAAAAAAACCGTCCTCAAAACACAATTTCCCTAAGAAAAACCTTTACTAACTATAGCTTACTGTGGTCTTGTTTCCAAGTGTGTTCTATAGCTTAGTCGTCCATTGCCTGTCAGGTGTGGGACGGTCATAGGTTGGACTCGAGTTAGAAGACTGACTCGGAATTCAGTGGCGGATCCAGGGGGAGGGACGGAGGGTCCGGTGCCCCCCTTCCCTGACCGAAGTTTTTTACTTACTACTTGTTTTACGCTTAAATTCTCCCATCGACTGAATCGCCTATTATTAATCAACAGAGTCAAAGTTTGAACCCTCTCCCCCGTATCAAAAGTTCCTGGATCGGCCACTGGAATTGATATGGAGCAGCTTTGTCACTCGTGAAACATATTTTGCCTGGCCTTGCCATTCTTACACCCAGTCCTCAATCGAATCATCATCATCAAAGCGTTAACAACTGCTAAACAACCTGCGCTTTATCTACGACAGGGAACTAATACTGTTTTTTTTTTCATTTTGGTCGAATAGTACGTCAAAAAATTAACATGTTCATATAAAATATACCTCTGTCGATGGCATCTTTTGGTTTCATGAAATTTTTACTAAATAACGCTTAAAAGATGCTTCTGTAAATGTGACCATGTATGTAATAATTATCAAGGGTAAAAGTTTCCATTTTCTGCCCGAAAGATTTGAGATGTGTCGATGTAGCTTAGATTTCAAATTGAAACTTCTAGCGTTTAAGGCACATTGGAATAACTGGGTGCTTTTCACTGACCAAGATGAGTGCAGGACTGGTGAAATTGTGCGTCGGCATTGTTGCAAAACATTTTGACCATCAGCCATGTATACTTCGGATCACTTGGTACAAAGACCTAAAATCAACAACAACAACAACAACAGATCAGTTAAAAACTTGGTGAATACAATCTTCAGCTTGAGTATTTTAAGACTTTTAACGTTGCGATTCATAAATAGTGCAAACTTCAATTTTTAAAAAAGTTATTTCCCATCAGATTACCATACAAGCACTGTGATTTCTCACCGCTTTGACTACCTGTCAAAATGGCGTCGAAAACCGTGTCAAGGCCTATTTTAGGGTTATTGCCCAGGTTTTCCAGTTTTCCGTCCCAAAACTCAACATTTCTAAATTCCAGTTAAATTTTGGATCTGATGGTAACAGGTTTACCGCTCATGTTGTTAGGATTTTCAGTCGTAAAATATTGTCTTACTTTTGTTTATCTATTCAATATGAAACTTGGGTAAGGTGGGTTAGTCACAAGACTATTATGCCACCTTATTTCAGCTTATTAAACGTAAAATAGTAGATATAATTTGATTAAATTAAATGTAGTAAAGGATAGCACTGCGAAGGTTTAAGAAGCTGCGTCACGATTCGTGCATTTGCAATCCATCTCAATCTTCTCCATCCTTAACCATCCTCAGTGTTCCTATTTGCTTTAGTATTATATTACTTCTTTGGTGTTTTACTACCTTAGGAAACTATTAGTTTTAGGTTTCCTACGTTTTAAGGGTAATTTGGTTCGTCGCAAAACATAACTCAAAATATCGTGACGTAGCTACTTTAAGGGTCTTGCCCAACGAAATATGAAGACATTCGAAACAAGCAGAGCATTTTAACGTGTAACCATGATAGGCCGTTTGTTTGCATTCAACTCACTGGATTATCCTCCGCTGGGTCCTGGAACAACTGGATTGCAATAGGCATTAACTCCTTTTTTTCGTTAGCGAAGAACAAAGTCATCGGCTTGCACAACTGTGGGGAAACGTCATAGCACATTAAAAGTAACAAAGTTATGTTCTTGGGCATAATACTACAGTGTACCACAAGAAAACGAGAAACTAACTTATTGATCGTATTTCGTCAAAATTGCTTCTGAATTATTTTGAAATTGCTTTTAGAGGTTTAAGTTTGCAGCTTAGTTTTCATTTTTTGGCAGCGAGCCAGTCAGCAAACCAGCCAACAGGATTTTTCTTTCTTTACGCTATTTAACAATTCGATTATTCGCTCGAGATTTCTATGAAGGCGGGGAGGGGGGGGGGGGGGGTGGGTAAATACGTTCGCAGATCAACGGATTCAGCCTTAAAAAGCACACGAATTTCGGATTTCATCGAAAAATTAAGCGGATTCGCGGATTTCGAAAATGCAGTGGATCACGGATTAGCTGATAATTTGAACTCGGATTCCAGACTCTGGATGCCATGAAGCTCGGATCGTGTCCTTGGCGTATCTTCAGTCTCGGTTTCAGTGTTCTCTGTTCAGTGTTTTCTGTTTGGACGAGACCCAAACCATCGCTTTACAATAGGACTGCCACAAAAAGAAGCAATGAAACGAAACCACTTGAAAAATCGCCATCAAAACAACATCTACCGTCCTTTTAGTGAAACTGTTGCACAGAAAGTTTTCAAGGAATGTGGACGCGGATTTGAACGAAAATAGTGGCGGATTGACGGATTTGGCCAAAAAATCGCACGGAATGGCGGATTCGCGTACCCCTATTCACCCCCCTCCTATGAGGTGATAGTTGATGAGGCCGAAGGCATAACAAACGAATCGTGCGTCAGTGAAAAAGTTCTAAATCTTCCTGCGAAACTTCGCTAAAGCGCGAAGACATTGCCATTTTGAAGACGACCTTCAACCACTGCACTCTAATGGCTGATAGTGTGCAGTAGCTCAGCCAATCAGATTTCGGCATTTGCTTTTACCGACCCGGTAACTTAACGACCCAGTAACTAATGTTGGCCTAAAACGTAAACCAAACAGATTTAATGCCCGATAATCCAAAAATCAGATTTCTAGCAATGGAGGGATGGAGAGAGGCATTTTGATAAAGAAAAAATAGTTACTAAACTCACCAATCTGTTGTGTCTACACTTGATATCAGTAAGTTTATTTAAGTTCACAATGTAGATTTTCTTGTTTTTCATTGCATCTTCCAAAGTCATTCCATCCAGAAAAGGTTCTACCATCTCAGCTGTAACTTTAAAACTGATGATGAAAATCATTAATATAATCTTATGAAGGAAAAACAATGCAAATTAATGTTTAACGATAATCTGTAAATCTGACACCCATTTCATCCTGATTCAATGCACTTCGACATTTTTTCTGAAATAGTTTGTAATCTTCAACCTAACTGCCATAAATTTATCAGAATGTTTTAAAAAGGACATATACATAATTTTTCTGTATCGGATTTACTAATTATAACCTTTGGATTGAGTCTGTAAATTCGACACCAGATGGGTTGCCACCTTTTAGGATTAATGCACTTAGTTCAAATTTCCATACACTAATATAGGCGTAGAGTAACTATACTTGTGTGCTTGGTTTCCCAAAACGATTGCCTGACAAATCCAATGCATATGGCAAGCCTGGTAAATCTGACAACCAATAATGAAAAAATTCGTACTTTTCTGGAATTTCTGTACAAAGTCTGAGGAGTGTAGGGTTGCATCCTTGAACTCTTTGACGGCCAAAGTTGGAATCGTCTTTCCAGTTGTAATAACCCTGACAATGGGAGATAAATAGTGCGTAAAATAGACAATATTAAAGATGACTAAAGATAAAATCAGTATTATTACTTATTATATGAGTACTGGGATTTACTCTAAACAAAGCTGCCAAATAAAAATGATCTGACAAAGACTAGAAACAATGTGATTGGTCATACGATTTTTCTCACAAGTGAAAAATATCGTATGATCAATCACAGTCTGCAAACGAAATTTTTCAGTAGTGAAAAGAATTAGGTTCTCGATCCGTGAAGTCCAGCAAGATGTAGAACCTGGACTCAAGTTGATATCAACTTACATAAGGCATGTGGAGAGTTCCTTTATAGAGATTGGTGCAGTCTTCTAAAGTTTCCCACGGATGTAATGCCAGTTTTATTAGCTGACATTCAACGGCCAGTTCAAACATTCTCAAGTCTGTATTAAACTGCAGAAAAAAAGCAGCACTTAATTGAAGCATCTAATCCATGTCTTCTTCCATAACATGACAGAACTTTGGAAGAGATTGTTCTCGGTTAATCAGATGTTGTGTAGAATCGTACATCAGGGTACGTAAAGCTATGTATGTTGGGTTGTTAGCTGGTCAAATACGTAAACGTTTAATATCAGGAAAGCACAGTGTACTGGGATGTAAAGGGCAAGGTTAGTCACGATGGGAGAAGATTGATTAAGATTATTCTTCTTCAGGTGACCGGCGCTAGGTCGATTACAGGCAACTTAACGCGGTGATCGAAATTCAAAAATTCAAGGGAAAATCCGGGATTACACATAATTTGCCAGAAATTTGAAGAAAAATGTGGTGCCAGAAATATTTAAATACTGCATTGCATTTATTGGATGGCATGACCGGCAGGAATCCCAGGTCCTTGGAAGATAATTATTTTCTGGTGCCTGTGATGCCAAATGTAAACCATAGCTCGACATAGCATTCCGAAGATCAAAGCCTAAGATGTTTATCAGGCCGTATCTGGACCTACCGATTTAAGAGCAAAATTTACCAGGGATAAGAGACTGTTATGCCATTTTTCAAGGTGCACAAACCGTGAGTTAGTTATTTTGCAAAATTGTGAAACTATGTTTACCGAGCTCTTTGAGGTGGGTGTTTGCAAAGCAGAAAATGGATTCTTCACATGTGTACAGCATTTTCAAAAACAAATACCTTCTGTTCATTGCTGAAACGTTCATCTCTGGGACAAGTTTCAACCTTCAGAAAATAATGGTATTAAAACAATTAATTATAAGGAGCACTTCGTCTTTCAATAAAAATATGTACTGATGTATAATGATATGGTTATGTGTAGCCACTGATGCCTTGTCTAGCATTTTGCAATAAGCGCATTGCAGTTTATAAAACCACATGAAAATATTTACTTACAAGTCATTACAATGTAAAACAACCCCATCTCACAAATATGGGGTCGGAGCTCCGGCGGCCCAAAGGGCCGCAGAGCGGAGCCCCATTCCCACAGAAATGCTGCGCTCAGCATTTTCGCTGCGCTCACTCGTGAAATATCTTCCAACACTCGAAGAGAAATTTCGTATCCCCGCGCGGTCATGTAATATCCTGTATTTATTTCGGCTGTGGAGGCATTTTCACAAACGAGCGTGAAGGGCTCATGGAACGGAGCACTGCTTTTAGGCTTGGCTAAATCTACATATTATAGCATTTATAGCAATTTGGCTACAAAGCTTTGCTTTCATGTCCAAATTGAGCATTATACTAGGACGAGTCATTGCTATTGCGCATGCTCACTTGTTTACTAGCTTGAGCACTCTGGCATGGCTTAGATGATACCACAAGTGTGGAATCATTTGGGGTGGGCCTAACCTCCATCTCAGCATTAGCATTGCACTAATTAAGGCACTGAAGGCCGAAACAATAGTCTGTAGTTAGTTTATTTGTTTGTTAGACATGATTGCTGTTTGCATTGATTTCTGGTATTTCACAAACACGTACAATATTGCCGATAAACGATGTACCTGCTTTGGAATGCCTGGAGCTTTGCGAAATAAACGATACGCTTCTCTCTTTTCTTCCAATTCCTGCCGTCGTTGTTCCGGACTTTCGTCAAACTGAGGTAAAACGCAGTCGTACTGGGTCAAAATAAGCCTTCGGTCTGCTTTTACCCATCGATGGCACGGAAAAATGACTTCGTCGCTGTTCGTGGGATTCAGCTTCTGCACTTTGATCCACTCAACGTACCAATCGTCTCCAATACCGCAGTGGTCCCTCCAGATTTCAATTTTGTGCAAAGGACCTGGCGGAAGGCCGCAGTAACCCTTGAAGAGGTCGACGGAGCCCCTTTCGAAATCATTCCGCCATTTGCATACAAGTTTCAAGTCACGCGAGCGAGTGTTGTCCTTGTTGTATAGAGCACAACCAACGTTCGCGTCTGTTCCTGCACCTTTGATGTCACCTGTCTTGACAGTTATCTCACAATCAGGAGACACACCGCTACACGAATTCCCCATATTGTTATTTTACCAGTTTGTTGAAGTTCTTACTTGATTAGTAGTTTATTATTCGTATTTGACTAATATTCATCGCGCGTTGTTGCCCAGGAAACAAATATTGATCCAGAAACTTTCTTCGAAGCCCATCCGAGGGCCAAATGCCAAAAGCCAAATTTGCGCCCCTATCAACTTTGCAGTGATTTATAAATAAAACTCTTGGTTCAAATTTTCATCTTTTATTACAACCAACACTATTTTGTCGAATTTTACGACGTTGGCAAGGCCACTTGAGAAGGCAAGTGACGTCACAAGTGATTATCAGCTCTCCGTCAAAACTATTTGTTTCACCAGCTAACAACAATGAACTGCCATTGAGCTCAACGTCGCAAAATATACACGGTCAATATATATTTGTAGTCCCCGCACGTAACGAATCGATTGTAATCAACTCTAAATGTTAATGAAAGCAAACTTGTTACGCACATTTCGAGCGATCTTTTGAGATGAGATGGAATAAATGATTTATCTTCCTCATAAACATAGGGCTCTGTTGCCTGCAAATTATGCAAAATAGCAAATACGATTTTTGCGCGTCATTGAACTCGATTTGTTTTCACATCAAAATAGCGTTTTGTTGTAGTTTTGTCTTGGTGACAGTGTGCTCTAGTCAGTAGCTGCTAGCTATACCATAGATGGATGCGTTCGGTGGCACAAATTCAATTCCTCCACACATAGACAACTGGCGGAAAACAACATTCATCCATTTAATTATTGAATCTTTCCATTGATAAAGCAAGCCAAATTTAATTCAAAAACAAACTTATGGAACAATAAACGGCGACGCGCAATCAACGCGAACGCCAACTATGTTTAGCCTGCGTTGCTGCCACATAATCTTCGGTACAGTCCGTCCAATTTCGTCATGAACAACTACAAATACAGTAAAACCATCTCTCTTTATTGGGATAACTTTCGTTTTCTTTGAAATCTTTTCACTCCCAGGAGCACCGAAGTGTCAAAACAAAACCAGTTTCATTTTGTAAATGTCGAAAGACAAACGGCACCACAAATAAGTGTTTCGTCGGCTTAAAAGCTATAAAGGATCACATTTTTCAACCATGATTTGATTCTGGAAGTGAAAAGCTTAATATATACAGTGTATGAGCTCTTTCGCGTAATTAATTAAGATCAAATGCCGACTAACATACTGCTGAACATACTCTTTACTGGACGTATGATGGGGAGATTCCTCTCCGTGTATACAAAATAAATACTTAGCTGTTATTATCAAAAATGCAGTCACAAAAAAGGACTGCTTACAAGTAAAATCACTGGCTAGTTTCTTTACAAACTGCAGTACACGCGATAGAACGGACAAAATTGTATCACTGTGAAAATTATGCCACTGGTTAGCATGAATTTTCCACTGAAAATATACGGGAGCGATCTTCCAAAAAGTTTCGCAAAACAAACTTGAAGTCGTACAATTTTTACAGCGTCAATTCGAACTTTTTTCTTTGGAATAAGAAATTCTAAAATGGGTTTTGTTTATTATTTTCGCCCACAGCCTTTAAACAGAAATTTCAGCGAAAATATTAAGAAAAAAGTCAGTCAAACGACCACGGAATCAAAATTGATCGACTTTCCAAAGTAGCTGGAAAGATTCACTCCGAAACTTCAAAACAACCTACATCGATGTTGTTCTTAAATTTAAGTTCAAAATAAAGTATACAAGTTTATTAACAAACGTTTACGTAAATGAATTAACCGATAAACCTATAAATAAATTCGACATTAATATTTGTATTATTTTGCAACTTGTATTAGATAACCGATTAAATGACAAAGTTGAAAATGCACTTTGTTTGGACAAACTACTGACCATTACATAGAGCGGTTCTCGAGACTGTTTAATGCCATGGTCGTATGCCAATCAACACACACATAAAACAATTATCCAATCAGAACTGAAAACAAGTTACCGAAAATCATACAATTCGTGCTAATGGCGGGAAACGTGTAACAGCGCAAAAGCCCGAGAAAACATGTCACGGGGAATCAAGCGCGTGAAAATTTATAATCTAAACCCCAATTTCTACTGGCTGTCAAAGTATGTGCTCTAAAACATTTCTCACTTCGTAAACCAGGTCGTACCTAACCAAAGCAAAGCATAACCGCTTTTGACAGTCAATCAAAAACCGCTCTAGTGGATACATAAAGCCACGTTTAAATGACATCTAATCTAATTAATCGATATCACTATTTTGTACAGTTTTGAAGTAGCGTTCTTTAGCACTTTCTTTGATTATTGTTCACTCGGCTGTTCACAGCTAAGTCCTTGGTCAAGCAAATAATCCTGGTGTCCAGTCCTTCACTGAGCAGTCAATCCCAGTCTTCTCTCGGTCGTCAGGTGCATTATCTAGATACTGATGGCATTGGGTACCTCTTTAGGGTCCAGGTATGGATAAGGAAATGGCCGACTCTTGTTCCGCTCGGCGATGATGTCACTTACTTCCAACAAACGCTTCTTTAACCTTAAAAAATAATCAGAAGGAAGATAAATTCCAAACGTTATTCAAAGCTGTTTCGATGAACAGATAAACTACACAATACGTTTGTTCGAGCTAAAAATTAAATACCAAAATAAATCACTTTATCAAGTGACAAGTATTTAGCACTGCTGCACTAAAAGGAGACACTGTAGATAACATAAATAAACAAATATTGTAAATGAAACATAAACTTGTTAAAAATCTCAATTGGCAGGAGTAAGACCTGTTGGCTATTTACAGCGGTAGCCTCGCAGCTCCTATAACCTCTAACTTTCAGTGGCGGGGATAGTGTTGCAGCCTTATTGTTTGGGCTAGGTTCCATTGTTTGTTCTTTTGTCTCACCTGAAGGGTGGTCCCCAATCAGGTGAGACCTTGTAAGAGCTGCGAGGTGACCCATTTACAGAACGCCGAGGAGTTGAATTCGGGACCTCAGAAGAAAAGGTTTTTACACAACGTTGAGGATTTGAACCACGGACCTCCGAGTTCAAATATCATGCCCTAGCACTGGGCCATGATGCCTCCTTGAACAGATAAAGTAATAAAATCACTTACGATCACAAAGAGTCTATCAAAGGTCTGTTGAGCCTTTTATCAAAGTGAACCCCACGTAGCAGGATATCAATGTTATCGACAGGGGTGGATCCAGAGAGAGGGTGCAGGGGGTGTGCACCCCTCCCTGGGATGACATGCAGCTTTCTAATATGACTAGCATTCTGCTTACATCACCCGTCAGTTACGTCATTCCTTAGTGGTGCACCCCCTCCCAAGAAAAATCCTGGATCTGCCCCTGATCGAGGTTTCTTTGTTCCCATATTGGCGATAAAAGGATGAGCAATACGCTAAGTAACAACTGGCTTACTTCTCAACTGGCTTGGTGCCTCTTGGGTCATACATGTACTGCACTTCAAAGTCACCCAGAGCATTTGTACCACGATCGCTGAGGATTTTTGTCACAAGAATGATGTCTAGTGTCATGTCTTTCACTGGAAGAGAGTTAATGATGTCTTTCTCTGTCAGGGGATCCTGCACTCAAAAGATAAAAGAAATCAGATGAGTCTTTCCACAATGGTAATGGATTTATGGTAATGAATTTAATATATAGCGCATTTTCCATATACATGTTCAAATGCGCCTTACATTTCTAGTCAGGGTAAGATAGGACATCAGCATGTAAGGCGCCTATGGCAGCAGCTATCAGTCCATTCATGATCTCACCCCACCCACCCAACCCATGAGTACATATGCAAACAGACCAGACCACAGCACCACGAACTTCGTGTGTGGGTCCTTTAACGTCCCCTGCTGATCCGTAACATTGAAGATGCAGGAGACGGGATCTACGGTTTTATGGTCCTTATCCGAGAATACTAGAACACCTAACCATTTGCAGATGTAATTACAAAGGCAGCACATTCTCCTCAGTTACTTCAAGACCCCCAGTGTTGGTCCGATCTGGGACTCGAAACCTAGACCCCCCCGCATGGTAGTCCGGCGCTCTACCACCTGAGCTAACCTTAAACAGTATCAACTTATTTGGGCATCAACTGGCCAACCACAACAAGCTTTAATAACGCAATTAACCAAAAAGAAGTCACTGCAGATTTATTCAATGCTGTGTTTTGAAACAATTCTTTTTGTTCTGATATGTTCCACGTTATTCCCTTTAAAATCGAATCCTTGTTAATGCCAGTGGTGCAGTTTGCATGTTGCTGCTAAATGTCAAACTAAGCAAAAATATTAATGGAAAGATAAGTTCATTAGTTTTGGGTAATCACAGTTAAGAATGACATAAATGTGTGATTGTACTGCAAACCAACATCTAATCTCAGTAGCGAAGCTTGTACAATTTTAGAAATCACATGGAAACGCATGAAAACTGCCAGTATTTACCTTGCTTGTTGGAGGTTTACCCCTCAAGAAAGCAGGATAGTTTGGTGGGAAGGCATATTCATCATACTGAGCAAAATTAGCAGCAGAATGACCCACGCTACTGATGAAGATGATTGATGCCACTGCCTTGATTAAATCCTCTAACACACTAAACTTCCCATCTCCAAACACTCCCTGGGAATAAAAGAAAATCAGTGTATTGATGACTGAAATTCAATTGCCAATTGTCTGTTTGTTATTTTTAGCTAATAGGTCAATCGATTGATCAAGCAATCAATCAAGCATTCAGTCTCTCTGTCAGTGTATTAGTCCATCAAGCTCCGTCTGTCCATCTATCTGTCTGTACATCTATTGTCTTGCCAGTTAATTTATCGATCTGTCCATCTGTCTGTGTCCATCAACCATTCAGCCAGCCAGTTGGTCTGTCTGTCTGTTTGTCCATCAGCCAGCTAGTATCTGTCTGTCTGTCTGTCCACCAGCCAGGCAGGCAGTCAGTCTGTCTCTTCACTAGCCAGCCAGTTTGTCTGTCTGTCTATTTGTCTGTCTGTCCACAGCCAGTCAACCAGTCAGTCTGTCTCTCCTCTAGCCAGTCAGTTTGTCTGTCTGTGTGACCGTTCAGCAGCCAGCCAGTATCTGTCTGTCTGTCCAGTTGCCAGTCAGTCGGTCCCTCCACCAGCCAGCCAGTTTGTCTGTCTGTCCACCAGCCAGTCAGTCTGTCTGTCCACCAGCCAGCCAGCTTGTCTGTCTGTCTGTTTGTCCATCATTCTGTCTGTTCAACAGCTGTAAGCCAATCAATATGTACCTTAATTCCCAAACCATCTTCAGGGTCGGCCAGCATGTGTCCCCAATTCTGGATTTCCCAATCTGCTGTCAGTTTGTCTGGTGTATCTGAAATTGGTAAGGATTAAATGATTAAATGGTTTCAATGCAATAATATAGTCTTCGGTAACAAAACTATTTAATCCATTATCTTTGGTTTTCCTTTGAGAAAAGGCAAGTTTTAGCTTTTTAAAAATGTTGACAATGCCCCTTTGAGTTCCTTCCTTACCATAGAAAGCCTCCAACACTTCACGAACATAGGTATGAATGGCGTCAAAAATAAGCAAAGCATCATCTCTGTAGGGGTAGTTTGGAAAAGCGTCCACATCATCAACCTTCAAAAACAAACAATGTGCCATTAAAACTTCAACATTTCAATTTCTACTTCTGGAACTAAAACAAATCAATTTTCTAATTTCAACTCAAAAGAAAATGTAATTTTGCACAGGTGAATCAACCTACCCCTCTTGCAGCCAAATCGTTAGGTAACCATCCATCCACATCCATTCTCCAGTTTTGCCAACTAAAAACCAAATCACGTTACAAATTAACATTTCATACAAAAAATGTGCTTGAAGTTTGACACTGCATCCTCTCCTTTTTCAGGTAGAATACTTTGCTCGCTAATATTTTAAAGTTTAAGGGACCTGAGAATTGAACCCTAACCTTTAAAAGTTAGGTATCAGCTAAAAATCATTACGTACCTCTGGCTTACAAGTTCCATCAGTCCACCAGCTCCAGTTGTCATGGTGTTATCAATCCAGCCATTTGGTGCGACAAGCCGTGCAAGGGCAAGACTGAAAACGACAGGTGAAGAACTTCAATTAGTGAAACTAGACTAACCTATACAGTGGTATTGTTAAAGCCACCCATTGGTTGGCGCTTGTAACCATAAATTAGGCTTATGTCATAAAATCCATTGGTCCATAACCAGTACCTCCATGCTTAAATTCCCTTTATCTTTGGATAAAAACAAACAATGAGAGAGATTTGCGAGTTATAGTCAGGGGGAGAATGGAGAGAGGTATGTGATGATGATGATGACAACCATGATGACAATGACCATGACGATCGCAATGACGATGACAACGATGATTAGTTGTAACGTCTTCAATGCAATACAAAATACAGGCTGGATTAGTTTAGGGAACCGTACTTACGAGTTGATTGCCAGGAGATAAAGGAAGTGTGGAGCAAGCAGTCTGAATACAGGGTGAGATGGCGACAGCTGACGATGTGTTCCCACGCAGATTGTTTCGGCTACCAAATGAGTAAACCCTGAACACAGCAAAGCCAAAAATAAGCAACCTAAGAATTTACTTTGAATTCACATTTTTCTTACATGAGTGAAACAGTTATTCATTTTTGGCACAATTTTTAATGTTTAGAACAGAAGGAATTTATAATCAATTTGGAACAGCACCCCCTCTCACCTCCCCTGAATGACCACATAACGATTTTGCCCTGGCAAATACATGGCTCATGTTTTGACTGTACACTGCAGCTCCACTTACCAAGATGAGTACAAGACTGATGGAATGCAGCATCAGCATTGTTGTAATACATCTTGGCCAGCATCCACGTATATTTGGGATCACTTGGCAGAAAGACCTAAAGCAACATCACACAACAATGTGAGATGCTCACTGATACAAGTACATGACATAGAAATAAACCGAGTCTGTGACATGTTTAAGTGATGGCTTCAGATTTTCAGTGCTTGAGGTTCATCATAAGAACATGTTAAAGGGACACTCTCACAGAGATTTTTCAGCTTTTTTTAGAAATACGGCACCGCGACAAAGACTGATAGAAGTAGTTTCTCTCATAAAGGAAATGTCTACTGTAACACCAAGAGAAAATTTTGAAGTAAATTATTGAAAGAAGTGGTAACCAAAGTTCCTGGCGGAATCAAAGTGATATCACTCACCACCAACCCGCCTGGCCACCCCGCCATAGCTTCGTTACAGTGACTTAGCAATTGACCACTAGTTGTAGATTTATAAATGGTGTAAATACGTTTTGGGGGACTTGAATGTTTTAAGTAGTTAATTCTCGTGACAGTGTCCCTTTAGATACATAAATGTCCTAATCAGAAAAATTAAAAATTATAAACTCACTGGATTATCGTCTGCTTGCTTCTGGAACAACTGGATTGCGATAGGCATTAGTTCCTTTTTGTCGTTAGCAAAGAATAAAGCCATTGGCTTGCAAATCTGATAAGTAAAGGTCACACAAAATAGAGATAAGAAAACAAATCAGAGATGGGAATTTATCTTTGGCACTCTCTCAAAGGACAAAATAAACACAACAACATGCAAGAATAATAAATTATTTTCATTACTGTTTGTCAAGATGGCTACAGATCCAGTCAGCATTGCAAACAAAATGATTCGTGTAGCTCCCTTTTCTCCAAGAGATATACGGTCCCATTATATTGAAGAGTACAGCGAAGAGTATTTATTTCGTTCCATAAAGTGTACAACTGGAAAATTCATTGTTTTCCTCTGGGCCGATAATGAGTTTGGCACATGTAAAAGTTCGACGTTTGAATCAACTGCCAAACTTAATTATTAGGGTCAACCCAAATAGGTATTAAAAGTTTGACGTTTGAACCGGGCCTTAGGCCTGCAGGGTAACTTACCACTCTGTTGAATCTGCACATGACATCGCTGAGTTTTTTCAAGTTCACAATGTAGATTTTTTTGTTTTTCATTGCATCTTCCAAAGTCATACCATCCAGAAAAGGTTCAACCATCTCAGCTGTAACCTTAAAACTGATAATGAACAATAAAAATTTGATGAGAATTTTACTTAATTTGATTTACTTGGTTTGCATCACCAAAATAACTACTGGTAATTGTAAAAACATTACTTGATTTTTTTATATTTTTATTTCATTTTATATATATTTCCAGCATTTGTTTTCCATATATCTCCACATTCTATCAGATATGCAAACTCTCCCTTTGGCTCAAGTCTCTAAATTTGAAATTAATTGTTCATTGATTCTAATTCTCAACTTGGCCACAGAGATCAACCCTCTTGAGCGTATACCGGTAAGTTCTTATAACACTAGAAAGAGTTAATTCAGCATGTTCTGTCAAACTGATTTTTTTGTCCAAATGAAGCCCAGAGACAAATCAGAGAATGGATAAAGATTTCCTACTTTTCTGGAATTTCTGTGCAAAGTCTGAGAAGTGTAGGGTTGCACCCTTGAACTCTTTGACGACCAAAGTTGGAATCTTCTTTCCAGTTAAAATAACCCTGCCAAGAAAAAAAAACAATGTTTAATAAATAGTTTAACAAATCCACTCCAATGTAGATAACATAATTAATTATTGGGAACACAGGATCTGCAATTAATCCTCGGATAAAATGGCATGCAATTTTTAGAACAAAATCAAGCGACAATTATGCCATGGCATTACCCCTGTGGCCTTAGATCACCTCATTGACAGATATGTCACAGGCTAATGGATAGTGGACGGATAAGCGGCATCAAAGAAAGTCTAAAGGCTCTTCCCCAGATCATGCTCTGCTCACTTTGCTTTCACATTCGGCTCCCTTCGCTAAATCACAAACTTCTCCCCCAAATTCCCCACTGGAGAGTCTGTTTGCAGGCTAAAAATAAAGATGTTTGGTTTAACAACCCACCACCCCTCCCTCCTCCTCTGCCACACCCTTATGATCAATGACAATGATGGTGACGATGACGACAACAACAATGATGATCTTTCTATAACACAATTTCTATTAATAAACCAATTAACAAAAGTACTAATTAAAAATATAAACACAATATCTGAAACCACAATCTCAATCCTTAGTCTGCGATATTTAGGTTCTCAGATTTTATTATTTGATACCAGGATCAAGCAAAATCTGGCCTTGGAAACCATGCAACTTACATAAGGCATGTTGAGGCTTCCTTTGTATAGGTTACTAAAGTCATCTAAGGTTTCCCATGGGTCTGATGTCAGCTTTGCCAGTTTACACTTCACAGCAAGCACATACTTTGTCTGCTGGATATTCCACTGAAAGAAAAAATTAACCCACGTGATGGGGGTCCAATACATGGCTTTAAAATTAAATGTATTGAATTTTATGTCCGCTAATGCCGTAAGGCCCTATTTCCCTTGTAGGGAAAAGGAAGTGATGATGATTATGATGATGATGATGATGATGATGATGATGATGATGAACGCCCGCAGTGCTGGACCCTTTTAACATTTCACTCAGCACTCTTACAGCCCAGCTCCTGCAATGTTTCGAAACTTCGCCTGATGTTTAGAAGGAAGAAATGGATGTAGAAACTTTAAGTTGGTTCAACGTGACTGGTTCTCCACTTCTGCTTTTGAACATTATTTTATGCTGGGAAATTAATGCAATTAATTGACAGGTAACTTTGCATCTTTAAGAGTGACCCTACAGGTGTACTTACAACATTTCAAATTGTTTCAGACAAATTCAAAGACACACGTTGTCTGCAATGTCTTACAACATTCCAATTGTTTGCCTCAAGTGTTACCCAGGCGTAAAGGACCAAAGATGGCCAAGATTAGGGTAGGTTGACAGAGACGAGACACCTTTAACCAACCCAAGGAAACAATAATGAAAGGCTGTTAATTATGTGAAAATGCCTTCATAATTACACGGAAATTTACTGGCATAAAGCATCTATTGACAACCAACCCTTAAACTGAGTATTTTGGAAGGAACAAAACAGAGAATTAACAAACTTCTTTCTCAAACATACAAGAGAGTTCCAGTAGTCTAGCTCATTGTCTATTTACATGGCTTTGTTTCTTCAAGTCATAAGTGATGGGGCTTGACAAATGTGTCAATCACCTAACAATAGGTCCATTACTGTACAAAAACAAAGGCGACAAATTCACAGAAAGGGTGAAATATCCATTGTTTGATGGAAGTACACGTTGAGCAAAATCTGACTTCACCGTTCAAAGGAAAACCAATCACAACACAGTTTGGTTACTATACAATGAAAATTTTGTAAAGTCTGAAATAAGACGTTTTTAATGCATAACCATATGCAAAACCTAACGTAAATAAAAGGTACTGTGTTTTTTGTTCTGCACAACAAATCTGATCATCAGCATAATTATATAAGTCTCCGATCAAAAGATCGAGAAAACTGCAGATTCAATTACACCACAGACAAAAATTTACAGTTCATATGCAAATACCTTGTAGTCATTGCTGAAACTTTCGTCTCTGGGGCAGCTTTCAACCTATAGCGCGAAGGGTGAAAATTATGTAATCTAATAAGTTTCATTTTTATTGCATTTAAACAATAATAATAATATGTACGACAGTTATATCTACAGTCACATATACATTTCAATTGTTGTCACTCAATGCGTGAAACATTTATTTCCCAAAATTATGTAGAGCACGTTCGAAGTACATATAGGTTTATATACTGAGCTTGCTAAAAGAATCGTCATTACAGTTCAACCATTTAATGTTTACTTTCAAACGGGAATGTATGTATTTCACTTCACAAAGTTTTTCAAAACACAAGACTTGTTAGCAATACGACGTACCTGTTTTGGAATGCCTGGAGCTTTACGCGATAAACGATAAAGCTCTCGCTTATCTTCCAACTCCTGCTTTCGCTGTTCAGAATTTTCGTCAAATTGAGGTAGCACGCAGTCGTACTGGGTCAAAATAAGCTTTCGATCGGCTTTCACCCATCTATTGCACGGAAAGATGACTTCGTCGGTGTTCGCGGGATGCAGCTTATGCACTTTGATCCACTCCACGTACCAGTCATCTCCAATGCCACTATCATCTCGCCAGATTTCAATTTTGTGCAAAGGACCGGGTGGAAGGCCACAGTGAACTTTAAAGCGGTCGACTGATCCCTTCTCGAAGTCGTTCTTCCATTTGCAGTCAAGGTTTAGGTCGCGCGAGCGAGTCTTGTCTTCGTTGTACAGAGCGCAAAAGACATTCGCATCCGTTCCAGCACCTTTTACATCGCCGGTCTTGACGATTATTTCACAGTCTGGCGGCAAACCACTGCAAGAATTTCCCATACTGTTGTACTTCTATTGGACAGCGCTTCAATGCCCGTTGAAAAACTTACAAGCGAACTGTGTTGTTTTCGTCTTGCTTACTTTCAGAGTAATGTGCTCAAAATATCTAAGGTCAAACGATTAACGGCAAATTTGAGTCCCGATCAACTACGCAATGATTTACAAAACTTTTGATTGTCAGCCCGAGTTCTTTCTCTCGATCCACGCTTGTTTTCCGAACTTGACAACTTGTTGCACGCAAATTAAGCCCACTTCTGCCGAAGGTTACGGAATTTTGTCACTTGAGGTGCTAGTGACGTCACAAGTGATTATCTGCTGTGCGTGTTTTTCCGTTGCCAAGAAAATAACCAGGCCGCGATTGTGTTTGAGTGGCCTGCAAAAAATTGAATTAACAACCAAGTCTGAAACAATTACGTGCTACCTCCAACTGGGCAGCCTAGCATTCATTCTTGTTCTAATTGGACATGTAAAATATCATTGGAAAATTCATTCTAAACAAAACGAGAAACAATCCGGAAAAGCAATTGGAAGTTTTTGACGGATATTTTAGGGACTTATCCGCCGTATCCACTGATCGGTTAAGTATTCACAGGTAACACGTGAGGTATTTATCCCATTTGACGTCACCAACAACAATGTTTATTCCCGTTTTCCTTTCTCTTCATTTTTTAGGAAATAGAAGAGAATCGACTTCTGCGTCATGTTTACAAAAATGTATGTTTTATCAAACAGTCGAAAATGTGTTCGTCAATTTGCCCCTGTAATTCGGTAAAAAACCAGGAGTTTGGCAAACGGGAAAGATATCAGATAAAATGCAAATACATGACAGGCCAATCCCACTTGCACTTCCATCTTCTAATGGAAACGAAGTTTAGTTTTAACTAATATAACTGAATTATTGAGGCAAAGTAAACACATTTTCAGCCTGGTCGTGGTAGCCTGGAATTTAATGGTATAATTTGGTTTTATCAACTGGGTTGATAATGTCAATTGGCCACCGTAAAGAGATTTAAGAGCTGACGTTTCGAGCGTTAGCCCTTCGTCGTCTTTCGCTCCGACGAAGGGCTAACGCTCGAAACGTCAGCTCTTGAATCTCTTTACGGTGGCCAATTGACATTATCAACCCAGTTGATAAAACCAAATTATATTGTTATACTTCCCACCGACGCAGCACCACAGTTTCTTTAGAAACTTACCCCCTCTATGGAATTTAATGGGTCTGATTTGAAGATGTTTCCCGAGTCGAACGTTTTGGCAACTGAAGAGATTTGTTAATTTTCCCTCGCGGTTCTTATTTTTTGCACAAAAATAAGGTTTTAACATGTTGTTTCTCAAAACTTTGGAGTTGAAAAAATGATCTGACTGATATTTGCAGTCAATATTTAAATCGTTACATAACGACTTTCTGGTCAATTGAACTACTGCATTTACCATGGCCAGTTGTAAAAATATCAACAAATTAGAAATGTAATATTTAAAGCATGCTTCTTTGAAATTGCCTAAAAACGCCAGAGAAAACAGCTGAATTGGATTACTTGAGTTTGTTTTTACTTTATTTAAATCGCGTACGACAAAAATCTAAAGAAAACACCATATGTTTTGAGATCAATGGGTTATAATTTTTTTTAAAAAAAGTCAACGCCAGGAGGATTTGCACTGTTTATTAGAATCATTCCCACTGATAATTTGACAATATAATATAACCAAAAGAAAGACATGCTAAAAACAGGCAAGCAAAAATTGCATCAACGAAGACGTTTTACAATCCCTTTATCACAAATGCCGTCAAAAGTTTTCATTCTAACAAATCGTAGGGCAAGTTTATAATCGAATACAACATGGATGTCTTTTTGCGTGTATTGAGAGGTACTTCTTGTTGCAGCCTCGTTATTAATTTACCAGGAGAAGATCAAATCTAGCCAAATCAATCTATGAATGGGAATAACGTTTCCGGCAAAGGGCGTTCTCGAGGTAAATACTTCCGTTATCGGGTTTAGCTGTATTTACAGAACAGCTTCTCCCGTATTCTATCAATGAAAGGTCGCATATTTTTTCTCAAACGTTATCAAACCCAAAATACCGACCTAATGAGGTGTCGATCAAGAGAAAATATGAAAAAGGCCTCTCAAGACGGACAATACCACAAAACGCCACATTCCAATGGCTGAATGACGCGTTTAAGCTATATTAAGCCCCCCTCTCCCCTGAAAGTTCAATTTCTACCTCCTCCTTCTATTAACCCCCACCATTCCCGAGATGGGAAATAATGACAATTCATGAGCAAGGAATAAAGCAACTTTATCCTTTAATAAAGGGTCTCCTCTATTACTCCCCCCCCCCCCACACACACACACAAGCACACACACGTAAGTACAAAAGAAATTAGAACGAATTATGATAGTTGAGAAAAATCTGATCGTTTCCTCTATAAAGAAGGCAGGCATGCCGCTACTTCAACCGCCCAACGAAACATCACATTTCATATTTTTATTTGGAGTGTTTTTAGTGAATCTTGGTGAGCATTATAGCAAACTTAAATACACTTATTCATTGTTCTCATAGACAGCGTTTTCCCTAGTTCGCTCGATCTTCCAACTGGCAGAGGAGTCAGAATTTTAACTCAATGTATCTTACACAGCGGGACGTTTAAATGAAACTGTATTAGTACACAAATTTTATAGTTACAAAACTTCCTCGAAGTCTAAAAGTTTCATTCTCGTACCTAATTAAGTGCCATTCTTATTACCACGCCTGGCATTACGGCACGTGAATTAATTGTTTTTAAAACGAATATATCACAAAAGGGACTTTTTTGCTAATATTTTGTCTTCTCTACAAAAATAAATCCTCTCAATTTGACTATATATGACTTGTCTTCTTATATTTTCTATCTGCATCTTGTATAAAGTTTCAATGTTATGTTTGTATGTTATTTACCTTAATTTAATAATCTTAGAAAAACAATATAAATCACTAAAACAATGTTTTCTATATTTGTTTTAAAGTAAACGAAATACTGTTTTAAATTTAGAAAAAAGTACAAAATCATATTTCATTTGCTACAGTAGCACACCTCTCGTGCTATATCGTGATATAACATGCACGACTACAGGGCTAGTCTTTTTGTGGTGTAATATATACCTTACGGTGGTGGTGTAATATATACCTTTTGAAGACTGGTTTGTGAATTTTGCGGATTTTAGAGTGAGATCTTGGTGATCTCAATTAAACTTTTGTTTACATAAACTGAGTGGTTAAATAACCAATTTCTCATGAATTTACTCAATTTAAATTACATAAATTAAGTCGCTAAAAAAAGAGAAACCAAAATATAGAAAATGGATGACACCAAAATAGTTTCAAAAACAAAATTGAATATTGTCAAGTCCAAAACCCACACCAAGGGATAACTTCAAGAGGTGACAGACGCGTAACTTCGTGGCGGGAAAACACCAGTGGACGCGACAAACATCATTCAACAGCCAATCGTAAGGCCGGAGAGCCATTCTGATTGGCTGCATCATTCTCTGTGATCCAGTGGATAGATCTATGTCCTGTGTGGTTATGAAAATGGACTAAATTTGACAGTTGATGTATTTCAGTCCATAGTCAGAAGCCTCTGAAGATACCGTCAAGGAATGGGTTTTTCCTGATACGCTGTGAATGCGAGGGCCAGAAAATAATTAAAAAAACTATCATTCAGGCCCAAAAATACCACTTACACTTGTCAGAAAAACTGGATTAGACCAGCACTGAGGGTCCATAAACTGACATTTCTACTGCTTGAAGCTAATTGCCATTACAATCAAAATACGAACCCAAATCAACATCTAACGCAAGCAAAACTGGAGAGGTGTGACTTTATCGAGCGAGCGACTCTTCAGTCAGTGAGGAGGAGTCGGGCGGGGAGAGGAACCCCTATAATTTTTACATGAAGGGTGCGATTGGAACTATTTAGTCTATTTATTTTCCCGTGAAACATGACTAATAAGCGTTATTTTTTCCTGAAACGTGATTCCCAATTAAGAATTTTTCACGTGCATGTGAACGCAATTTTCGACTTACATGTGACCCGTGAACGAATAGTTGAATTAGACGTGTGATTCGTGAATCATCTCATTCTCGTTTTGCGTGAGTTTATTTCTGGTTCTTTGAGTGTTCGAGAAAAATTAGGGCTTTGCTTCTAGCTGGAGTACTGAACTCAAATTTCAGCGGTTCTATACCTTCCGAGCGTAACAGTCTAAACAGGAATCACCTTGATTTTTGCGTGGGCTTTCGGATTTTTCCGACATTTGCCATGTTTAATAGAGATAAGCACCTTTCATTGCGTTTACAAGAAACGTTCCCAAGTTCTTTGCGCGTGTGACTCTGAGGCGCCTGGGTACCAGGCAGTGAGATCGGGATGTCGTGGGTTCAAATCCCGCTCGGGGGATATGAGTTTTTCCGACATTTGTTCTGTTTAATATAAATATGCATATCAGAGTCTACCTCTCTGATGGTGAACAGTGGAGGATGCTGTCTGCGTCATTTCTCCGAATTTGTCCACACCATTTAAAATCTTTCCTGGCTCACAATATTACAAATAAGACATTTGATGAGAGTCAGATATTTGACTTACGTTATGAGGAATGCCAGATTAAATGACCAACCGCAGCATACCCTCCTGTGAACAAAGAGAAAAAAAAAAGTACTATCTCAGATTTTGAAACGAAAATGTACAAGACTACCGATATTGTACTAAAAGTGCAAAGGCAAACAAAATTTCATACTTTCTGGCAAACTACGCAGACATCAGTTAATACAGTTCAACTAATTCAACAGTTTCTTCATGAGTTTTAAATTGTAAATTTTCTATCTATATATGCGGTGTACCAGTCACTGTCTTATGTAACGTTTGGTGCGAAAGAGATTTTTCTCTATTCCGCCGTGGCGTTTTTCCCGCGCTCGCGCTAACACTCTGCACCCGTGGTGATCCTCCACTTTCAAGCAAACAGTCACTGAAAAGCTGAAAAGTTGAGCTTTCTATGTACGTCGCACTTTACTGGCAAGTAATTTTGTTTACCATTGCCCTTTTCAAAATGTTGCTCACAAAAGTTTATCCGACTTTTTCGTTTTGAGTTCGAGGCTGGAAACATGTGACGCTCGGTTATTGTGTTTTAAGCCGCTCTATAGAAGACCTTTTTATGTTTGCTTCAAGTCCTGATTGCTTTTAATTTTCGTTCATTGTAATCGGCAAGATGTGATTGGAAATTCACTGAGATGATCATTTTTCACTTTCTCTTTCAAGATGTGATTAGTTTACCCTGGGTGACAGAGGATTTTCGTGCGCGGTTTCCAGTTTCATAACATAACATTTCGGTCTTTTGTCTTGAAGCAAAGTTTCCCCGTGCCGCGAGAAGACCTCTTTGATATGGTAAAACGGGACGTTTCGGAAGCGGCTAAGCCTCTAGGGATCCGGGACCAAACCACAACACCAGGAACTCCACGCCCTGTTCTCTGCGATAAGTGTGAGGGTTCTTAATTAACGTCCCCTGTTGACCATAACCGCGAAGAGACAAGAGTCGGGTCCTTACGGTTTATTGAGCTTATCCATTTGCAGTTGTTATCGCAAAGGCAGCATGCTCTCCTCAGTTATTTTGTGTGGCTCGAACCAGACCTCCCGCACGGTAGTCCGCGGCTCAACCAACTGTCATAGTTCACCACTAAATTTTCTCTGATTTTCATTGGTCTAAATTAAACACGTGACGCTATAGTGTTCATCTGTGGAGGGCACTATCATCCGCGGGCTTTCGGTTGAAAAAAACATTCAAACGCTATTTGTTGATCTGCATTTGGAGGTTTTCTTGTCTGATTTTTCGTTTATTCGTACATTTCGGACAAATAGAGACTAGGGTGTTTCTGTCTTGGAACTATCGGCCTGATAGTTGCCCCTTAAAAGTAGCATATTTGCCCTCTAAGCTCTTTGATAGTTCCTCGACAAAAACACTATTATTTAACGAGAAACTGAGGGAACTGTTCAGCTGCCTAACGGAACACTCCAGAATCAGAAATTCACATTTTGATTGTTTCCATTTTTCAAGGTTCGTTGATTATCATCATGATTATGATTGACAGTAAAGTAAAATGCACTCGTTTATTATTGGGTTCAGAACTTCAGAGTTGGCCTTTACTAAAAGGTGCAACCAGTAATAATCCGATGATTGAAAAGATTATTTGTGCTACCAAACAAACACAACTTACTTTATCTTTGTTGCTTCTTGCTTTGTGTAAATAGTCTTCACAATAAAAGTATGCTGCACAAACAAAAAAATACTATCTGTTATGGTAAAGTTTCTGTTGAATGAAACTTTTTTCAGATCACATTTTTGAGTTTGAAAAACCAAGTAGAACTTCCAAGTGTTGCTAGAACTGCTTCCTGGCCCTGATCTAGGGAACAAAGACTCTGGGGGGAAATGTGACTAAAATTTGACTGGTTTGATGCAGGTGTTTATCTGAGAAGTTAATTAACAGGCGCTTCTAGCCATAACATTTGTACTTTTAACTGTAATTTTGAATGAAATTTGATAATAAATGCAATAAATCCTGACGTTTCTAATCAAACCAAATAATCTACCAGTAACTCAATCAAAATTAATTGAACCCAATCGATTGAGCAATCAAACACAATCGAACATTCCACTGAGTTCAATTACTTAAGACAGATTCTCCAAATTTATATCTGGTGGTATTTCGGTTGCATTTTAGATGCTTGGACGGTGTTCAATTAGATTGTATGCAGTAAAACACTCACACAAATTTTTGGATTTAATTGTGTTGGATTATCAAACTAATTGATTAAGTTTGAATAATTTCTGAATAAGTAATGCTGTGAATAAATACGAGATAAAATTAACTCTCCCTTGATGTATTAACATACATTAAGACTTGAGCGTGCTGGAATCTTTATAGTCCCCGGGAAGTCTGGGTTAGCCACAACATAATCATTCCAGTTAACTTGAATGTTGATGCCATCCATACGGGCCTCAAAAAAGTTTGAATTCTTGATTAAAGTAGTACACTGTTAAAATTTAAAGAGGAAAAGGTACACACGTCATATAACTGCATCACACAATTGCAACTTGATTGCTAGAGCTTGGTTTACACTAGTGACATAAGGTCGACAACATGACGTCAAGGTCACGCAAATGCAAAAAAGACCCAACACTTTATGTCACCAGTGTGAACAACACAAGATAACGACAGAGTAGGAACATAATGACATAAAGCTACATGAATATAACGGCATAAGGAAAAGACTGATCTTTTCTTTATGTTGTTATGTCCATGTCGTAATGTCGCCAGTGTGAACCAGGCTTAATATACTACAAAAAATGTCACCAATCAGTATGAAATTATTCATTGCCTGGCTACCATTTTTGTATTATAGATCTGGAATCACACTGTTGCTGTCAGGTTTGCTGAGTTGTATATGAACACAGCATTACTGCACCCCCTAGATGGGAAGCTAGTCCACTGCAGGGCTACCCCCAGCATCCAACTCAGATTTTTTGGGCAGCAAGAGAAATTCAGGCAAGGCAACCTGGAAGAATTTTTTGAGCAAATGGTTCACCCCCCCCCCCCCCCTCCCCCCATATGCTTATGAGTCTGACCTTTCAATCCCACGGCTTTGTATAATATTTATATGTGCTTATAGAGATTATCAAATTAGCAACAATACCTACGTTTATGACAATGAAAGGATTTGTTTTGTTTGCCTGTGGCATACTGATATTTTTTGGAAAAGCACTGAGTAATTTCAGTGATATATTTCTGGGAAAGAGAAGCACACCAACAACTGTGCAGATTGCCAAACAAAGAAAAATTGCCACTGCAAGGTAAAGAATCCTGAAAAACAAAAACACAAAACATGTTGTGACTTGTTTAGCTTAACACAAGGAACTGGGTATCTTGTTCTAGTGTTATTGGAAGCTTTTTGATAGCTTTTACAACCAATTAACCATATGAAACAAGTTCGTTATTGGTTATCAAGTGTCAAATGACTTTCCATATGATATATGCTTATTAGTGTTTCTTCATTTCACAATATTAAACAGTAAAACTAATGTTGCTAACAGAAAATGCGAATTGTGCTGAGTGACTTACGTTCTCCTTGGCTTAAGTCGCCTGTCCCTAACAGGAATCAGTGCTACCAAATCATGTTCTTGTTCTGAAAAAAAAGTTGAGTAATTTAGTGCACCTAACCCCAAAATATCATTTTTGCTAAAATAAACCTTTGCACCAGTTTAAACCGCACTGCACCTTTTGTTTCTCCTTTTTCCCAATTTCTGACTATTTATAGCATTCAAAAGTTACAAAAAACTGTGCATCATTTGTTCCACAATCAAGTCAGAAGGGGCTAGGTCTATTCCCTGTTTGACGTCACAAACTGATTTGAATCGCATCAAGTCTATGTAAACATGCATGCAAATTAGTTTGTGATGTCAAATAGGGAATAGACCCATGCCCCTTCTGACTCGGTCGTGGAACAAATGACGCACAACTTTGAATGCTATAAATAGACAGAATTTTGTGAAAAGGAGAAACAAAGGCTGCAATGCGTTTTGAACTGGTGCAAAGGCTTATTTTAGTGAAAAAAATATTTTGGGGTTAGGTGCACTTTAATTTATATATTTTGACCGATTTCTTCATAATTTAGTGACTAACAGTAGTTGGTTTGAATTGTTTGAGCGATTCACTAGTTCCAGCTTGTGGGAGTGCAATTTTTATTCTTAGTTATTGCGAGCACATTGTGAATTTTGAACACGCAAATAAGAAACTTTGTTATTATTGTGTATTATTATTATTAATCATATTAATATTATTAAAACCCAGGAATTGCAGAACTCTTGAGTTTTAATATTTCGGATATTAATTTAGTGTACGTAGTGGATGTAATATTTTTGTTTGACTTGTTTGAGTGATGAATTAGTTCCAACACTGTGGGATGGGATATTAAAACCAAAACATTTTGGAACTCTCTAGGTTTTAAAGTTGAGACTTTTACTGTTAATGTAAGTAATGAATGGAAACTGTACTAATGATGAACCCGAATGAATGGCCTATTTAACAGCTTAACATGTCCGCAGGCACATGAAAGCCTGAAAAAAAAAGACGGAGTAGGTGGCGGTCAAGGGTGCAGCAAGGCAGCAATATACACCATTAAAAATCACTAAAGCACACTTTTCCACATATAATTAGACACAAACAACTAGAAATAAAGCTCCCCTAAGATATACTATTCTCTTAAAGTGCCTATGAAGTGAATTGGTTTTGTATTTAGTTTTAAAATTTACCTTGTGAAATACGCGATTCCAATGTTTGAGAATTCTGGCCTTAAAAGTAACGATTATACAAGCCTTCAAAGTTGAGCCATTTTGCCCTCAAAAATGGTATTTGAATCGCGTGGTCAAAATCCCACATGACAACTACCTGTGACGTCATTTGGGTGCCAAAATCATTCTCACAATCATTCTGTTTCTATTTCCTTGGGGTTGCTGGATCTTTCTGACAAATCACCCATTTCTGAATTGCTCAACATGTTTCTCACACAATCACTCCTTGCTGACAAGAAACTTTGATCGTCCAAACAAAAGTTTTGCACCAAAGTGGCGTCATGGCGTGGTATTTTCAGACCCATTCCCCTGACCATTTTTGGAGGGCAAAACGCTCAACTTTGAAGTCTTCACTGTCTTGCGATTAAATCGTTTCTTTTAATCCCAGAGGTCTCAAACTCTGGAATCGCAAATTTCACAAAAGTAAATTTTAAAACACAAAACACAAAAAATGCACCTCATAGGCAATTTAAGCCCTAGCGACAAAGTTGGAGTCAGTTGGAGTCAGTGCGAACGTGTAGTATAGATTCCTTGTAGAATCTTTCGCCTTTAAAGACTGTAGTGTCTAGGAAATTGATCTCACTCTATGATATACCAGCCGTGAATGGTTGGATGTCGCCTGTTTACTTCTAAGATAAATTGGTCAATCTTCTCTTTTGTGGTCACCCACAATGATGTATCTTTTCCACTTGAGTGGTTTAGTTTTGCTCGTGTTAATGATCTCGGTTTCAACTGCGGAAATAAAGATATTGACAAAAGCAACTGCCATTTTAGTGCCCATTGCGTTGCCGTGTGTCTGGAGATAGTTTCTTCCATCAAATTGGAAGGAGTTCTCTTGAAGTATACGTCTGAGCATTTCTCCGAGTGTGTGGGTTGGTATCGGAGTGTCCTTTTGATAGAATGCTTTGTATGCCCTGCATACAGTTCAATACCCTCTTCTTGAGCGATGTTGGTGTACAGGCTGGTAACATCTAACGAGACTCTAATTGCATTCTGTGGGACTTTCGTCCTCTCTATGAAACTGATGAAGTCTTTAAAGTTTTGTACTTTTGAGGTAAGATTTCTGTGATTTGGCTATCGACCGAAGGATGTAGTCTATAATGATGAGATTCGTTCTGTCTAATCCCGGCCTAATCCCTGCCCAAAGTATAGCACAATCATCCAAATAAGGCTAATGCCCCGAATACCGGAGCAGTGTATGTACCTAATGCCCCGCTAATCCCTGCATAGTCCCGGGGTTGGGGGGGGGGGGGTTACATTCACTGGTGCATTATTGAAATGGTATTTGTAATGTAATAAAATTAGGTAATCTGTCTTGTATGGAGCTACACTACCGCTCAAAGGTAAGTTACCACCCCCTTGTCTCGTTTCTCTCTTTTACAGATCCTTATGGCTTTCCTATATTTGTACATTTAATTAACTACATAAATAACTATCATGTTATTTTAGTTAGGAAGCCAATACCCCTTTTAGCTTTAAATTCTTACTTCATGTATACTAAATTTTTTCTTCAAGTATAAGGGGTCAATAAAAGTTGTTGCTGTTGTTGTTGTTGTTAACAGCAGGTAGTCATATTAATGAACAGTGATTGGTTTATTATATAAAGCTTGCATTTACATCCTTGAAAGTTACTTCATAACAGGTGGATCGTAACTAAGTAGACGGACTAAACAAACTTTACCTTTTGTAAGTTTCCCTGATCCTCCGCACGTCGGACAAATCTGCGTTAAGCTGTCTTGTTCTCTCAGATTCTGGTCAAGGGGGTGACGGCTAACTCTTCCGTCAAATTCCTCATAGGTGTACACAGGACTTGAGGGTCGCGCTGTCGGACCTATTTCATTGGTTGTGGAGAGATTTCCGTCACTGGTCGGATCAGACAGGATGTTCTTGCCAACCGACATCTCTTCCTTTTTTTGCTGACTCCTATTTTGCTTGTATTTTCGGATCCAGCGCGACATCTCCTGCAAGATCTGCAAGTTTCAGTACCATAAGTGGACAGCGGCTGTCCTTCGAAACCATCCTATCTTCAAATAAACACACATTCTGGTAATTACCCAAGATGCTTTGAGAAGCCAAATCAAAGATGGCGGTCGCAGGATTAAGAGTGAAGGTTTGTGTTCTTCTTCATAGCATACAATAATTGTTTGATTTTAGTGTATTCCATTACTATGATGAATCTTTAGTGAAACACCTTTTACTTTTTAGATTTCAAATTGTTTTCAATGCATTTTTGCAATCTGCTCTAAACATCCAAGCAACGGTCGTGGATCTTTGCAGGAAGACTAAAAGCTAATTAAATATTGCCGTTAAGAATCATTGCAACATCGGATTAGTGGGACATCAGAACAGTGACTTTTTCAATGATCACTTTCACTCACATTAATACATTGCTTTATCTAAAAAATACATTTGGAGGAAGGTTTCTCTTCAATTCATTAAGTCCAAGTTTAATAGATAAGCTTTAGGTGGCTCATTATGGTTTACACATCCCTGTTTTCTGAATTCTATTGCAGCAACATGGGCAATGAAGAAGGCTAACTTTTGGGATAAATTTGCATAGATTGTGATGTCAAAATTTGTTGCCATGCCAACGTCAAAGGAAGACATGCCCTATATTTGCCCTTTACAGGCTAATAACTTTAAAACTACTTTGTGAAAGTATTTGCTTTTTGCTTATTGTTGTTAAGTTGATGAAAGGAACATTTCAGTAAATTTTTAAAAAATTCTGTCAATAGGTTTCAGCGCTACGTTATTTTTTTCATAAATTTAAGCTGGCTCTGAAACCTATTGACAGAATTTTTTAAAAGTTTGCAAAAATGTTTCTTTTGATTAATCAAAAATATATCAAAACCAAAAACTTTCACCGAGTAGTTTTAAAGTTATTAGCCTAAAATGTTAAATATGGGTTGTCTTTGACCTCTTCTGATGCTGCTATGGCAAAAGACCTTGTCTCCATTTTTACCTGACTTGGTGTACTGATAAATACTCTACAAGATGACACTAAATGGTCTTCATATGCAACATTGGCCTAGCTGTAAGAATGCCAAAGACAGGAAGTTCTAAGTTCGTATGATTTTATTTCAGGTGTTTCAACCTTTTCTGGGCTATGTGAAGAATCATCATGCTCTTTTGGGTCCATCACAGGTGAGATATTTCCATGCAGAAAAGTATGGTATAGTTTCATTTCAGACCAAAAGAGACTAAAAGTAGCCAGTACGGCAAATTGTTCCTTCTTTGTATTGGACCAAGTAGGGTTTCAAAAACTCCTTATCGACCATTGAGCCATGTTATAAGTCTCGTTTTGACTAAGCTTGGTCAGGACAGGAAGAATGTCAGCCCTCAGTCTGTATTGGAGTACCAGTACTCCAATATTTTTTTTGCAGGGGTGGCAAATGGTAAATTTTAGACATTACATGACATCAAGACTAGCATTTTTCATTGTGAGATGGAGATTGTTAGTTTTTTGGACCATAAACAGCCTTGTAAAAAATTCAAGACTGCAAGATGTCCAGAAACTTGATTATGACTGAAATTTTGCGAGACTGTTCACACCCAAAAACTAATACTCTAAATAAAGAAAATACGTTTGTCTTATAAACCTTGTGAAGTCAAACTCACAAATGTGCAAAAAGAGACCAAACAATTGAATCTAAGCACGAAACTGGATCTGCCCAGGGCTGAATTTTAGTTGTTAAAGTTGCCATAATGAAGTGGACTATATGTAGTAAACAATTTTGTTTTGTGTCTAAAACTTCCAGCTTTTATTATTTATTTTTACTTTAACTCCATTTTGTAGGTTCCTAGCGTGTTTCCTTGTTGTCATCGTGCCACGCAGACACCCCTTCCACTCCGCTACAAATATCTGGATCGGTACCAATACGGGATCTATGCTAAGGAACCTGCTCTCATAAGAGATGCAGCACTGGAGGCAGCGCGTCTGGCCATCACCAGGACAACAAAATCAAAGGACATGTTCATGATTACAGCAGATATCCCAGTGACACGAAAACCACTTGGGAGTAAAATGGGAAAAGGCAAAGGCAAATTGGATCATTACCTGGCTAATGTTATGGCTGGCAAGGTCATCTTTGAATTTAATTGTGACAGTGAAACAAAAGCTTTTGAAGCTCTTAAGAAAGTGACTCACAACCTTCCAATTCGCACACATTTCAGGATTAGACCTTCAGGGAAAAAGGAGATATGGACAGACTTTTGAAAGATGTGATAAGTCAAACTTCCAGTCTGTGTGCAGTTTAGGAGAAGACCCCGAGGGAAGAAGAGTACATGGCTGAACTTCTGAAAGATATGAATAAGTCAACATAAGGAACACTTATACCAGTGATCCATGTAATATTTAACAGTCGCCTGGTCTCCCAAGACGACTAAAAAATCACATGGACAACTAAACTAATTTGAAAATTTGTCCACTGGATGAGTTAAGTTTGAATACAACAACGTCTTTGTTAAATGTTCTTGGACACTTTCTTTAGAACTTTCAGAAAACAGAAAATAACTTGAAGCTTTCTTTCACGATATAGAATCATAAAATTAATTTGGGCTGCCATCTTGCATGAATCAGCAGCCAAACTAGACAGAGATATTGACCAGAGCAATGATTATGTTTGTAGAAGGATGCTGTTCCCTTCATCTTGAAATCATGAAAATGTCTGAAGCTCTGAAACAGTTAACATTGCCAAAAATTGCTTTCACTTGTCAAGGCATTCTCATCCCCATAGCCCTTTTTGTTTCTCTTAGCTGGCAGGGTCTTGGCACGAAAAACGAAGGGCTCTGGGGACATACGATTTTCAAAAAAAATTGAATTCTTTTTATTGGCTGTTGAGAAAAAAGAAATCTCAAACGGAAGTCAAAATTGTCGCCGGTCGCCATATTACAACACACAATATGTAGAAACGTTTATAATGCTATATACATGAACCATTCGTTTCTCGTGCCAAGGCCCCGCCGGCAAAGAGAAACGAAAAGGGCTATGGGGACGAGAATGTTGTCAAGGTCGGCCAGGGGGGGCTGGGGTAGTGATATACCGATATACCTGAAAATAATTACTCGATATACACAAAATTGAAACACTGAAGGGGAAGACACATGCTCTAGATCAAGGATAAATGATACAGACTTTGAACTTATAACTAATTATCTACTATTCTACCCATATTTCAGCGCAAAAATACCTTTAACGCTAGGAAATTGTTAATTTATTTGGAGGTACTGTATGTCGATGTACGATGTATAAGACACCAAATAAACAACGTATGTATGTACCATACCCCAAGGGGGTAGCTAGGGGGTTGCTCGTTAACCGGTTATCGATCGATAGTATACTAATTCTGATTGGTGTGAAATACACCGCTCGTCCATCCATCCATCCATCCACTGAATAGCGACATACGTCCGCACGCCGACTAAGAGTTATTTTTGTTGAAAAAATACTCGAAAAGTACAGGGGACCTCTTATTAGTTTTTAGTATTTTTGCGCTTTAAACTACGGTTTACCATATTGGTTTGCTAGTGTTTCATTTGGGTATGTCTGCAGTTTAGAATCGTTATTTAGCATTTTATCCAAATAATTCGAATCCATGTCTCTTTAGGAATTCTTTTGGCACGAATTTTAAAGCTTTTCAAGTTGCAATTTCGGAAGGTTCCCTTGTCGCTGTCGGAATTTCGTTCAGTGACAGTGATGTTGTCGTAATTTCAATCTCGTACCCAGAGCCCACGTTTAAACGCGGACTCTGGGTCCGAGATTGTCATAATTTTGAAAATGTGAATGTCTCTTTCTGAGCATGCTCAATAACACATGCATTCTCATACGTTCTTTGTCGACGAAATGTATTTAATAGTAGAGGGGGTAAGTTCCTAAAGAAACTGTGGTGCTGCGTCGGTGGGAAGAAAAACAATGTAATTTGGTTTTATCAACTGGGTTGATAATATGAATTAGCACCGTAAAGAGATTTCGACGTTTCGAGCGTTAGCCCTTCGTCAGAGCGATTGGTTTTTAAAGTATTTAATAGTAGCCTCTTCAGAGTTAAGCAGTGATCTGAGGGACAACTTCGGAAAGCCATGTGCATTACTTAAGATGACGACAAACCCTTCTTAAAGCGGTCGCGAACCGTGAGTGAAATCCCCGCCAAACCCCCGCTCAGTCCCCTCATTGTAAAGCGAAGCCATGAAAAGAGGTGCATTCCCCGACTACCGGGCAACCTAAATCGGGTGAAAACGAGGTGAAAACCCCCGGTTTGCCCCGGGTACCCCCCACTGGAGGGTACGGGGGTTTCCAGTGACTGGTACACGCGATGGAACAATGGCCATGGAGAGAGGCCCTGTTCGCTCTCCCTGCATATTCCTTTTGTTTCTTTTTTTGTCGATTACCATGAGGGAACGGGGGTGAACTCGCGCCGGTACGAAGGTCGCCCCAGTGCTCCCCGGTATCATGTCAACACCCCCTTAGAAACCAATTGCAAGTTTACCTGTCCCTACTTGACATACCTGATTTGTATGATTTCACTCGTTATTCTATTACACTCTTTTACATAAGAAAGAACATATTTAAAAATTTTGCGCTTTCTAATTTTTCGCATTAGATGCCTTAAAAATTGAAAAAAATGGTCAATTTTTTGTCACTTTCCAATCCACTTCCATCCTCGCCATCCGTAACAACAGACGTCAGTAAATGGTTTTATTGTTGTAATATAGTCCTAGGTGCTACCTAAGACTATACTACGCCGTAAGAAAACTAAACCATATAGGGTCAGTTGCGGTGCATCCCAACAGCTAAGAGCGAATAGAAGCACGCTCGGAGATCGTAACAAAACCCAACATCAATTGGAATTTTGTTTCCCTCCCGGTACATTTGCAGTAGCAGCTGCTGACAGATATCTTACTTCTTTGTAAGAAGAATCTAAAAGGTGATAATTTGACTAATAAGCTGTTAATAACCGACAACAGCTCGGGCAAGGTTGGAAAAAGCACATGTCGAGATCTTATCGCCCTTTGATTTATGCGGCTTCGCCCAGTAACGGACATAGTGTGTTGATTTTTGCATGAAATGTCGGCAATTCTTTGCTTTGTGTGACAGGATCTATGCCCGAACGATCATCTATAGTTGTACACCTTGAATTGACTTGCTCAAATGCCGAAACAATACAAGCTAAATTTGGGTGCCGTTTTTGTGCCTCTTGTAAAATGAATATAAACTGTCTTCGTTGTGGAAAGCTTTTATTAGAACAATTGATCAAAACTAGCAAAGATTGTAAAATCTGATCGGCTTTGCGCGCTAGAAGACGAAGCAAGTGAATCAAAATTGTTTAGCACCCCCAAGAGTTTCGCGGAAGTTGTTCATACCGAGCTCCGGATGCGGAGAGCAGATGACATCTACATTAATGGCGAAGGTTTGCATGTTGTTTTGTGTACAAACACGTGTACCCTTAAAGTTGTTTGTAATGGATTTCGCTCACCCTGTTATAACCATCAATCAGTTCCGTTTACCGTTCGCACCTGCCCCTCAGTTGTAAACACAATAGCTCGCTAGCCTGGGAATTTACATTTGCAGCTTAGATCTTATCTCCTAAGCCGTTTATAACGTTGTTTTTGTGTCGTAGCCGTGATTGTTTTTTCGCGCACGCATGTAAACGCTGGTAAACGCGACAGATTTTCGACAGGTGATCGATTGTTCATATGCCGAGGAACGTTCCTCGCGCCTCGGTCTTTATAACACCGATTGCAGTTTGTTTATTAAATCCTTTTAGCTGTAAACATACAATTAGGCGAACCAGGTGCAACTAGATAATAAAACCGGCACGTGTTCTATGTACACTGCCCAGAGATCAGCGCAACCTGCTAGAGAAAACATTTGTCTGGGGAACTGTCTGCCCATTTTTCCATCCCCGTTGACGATTACTGAATTTAATTGACTGGTCTCTGTGTGTACACGGAGCTCTGCTGTAACTGTAAAGTTAAGCTGGCGCCCAGGTTTTTCTCTGTGCCACGATAGAGCTCCCCAAACATGCTTTACAAGATCTACATAGCCACGCGCTTCCGTGAAAGAAACTGTGAACTGAACGAAACACATTTCTAAGGTTTTGACGTCGTTTATTTAGCTAAGACTGAGTACAAATCTTTTACTTCATTAAAAACATGCAGAAAAGCACTTGTTAACAACCATTATCATAAAAGCTTAGTCGGAACATTCATTAATTAGGTTTGATTTACATGCATTTTGTCAGGTAAAAATAGAATGTGAAGTATACGTAACGTCGTGTATAAAACTGGTCATCCATTTTTGATAGTTTTAAAAAAGAATAGTTATCACATTGTATTATATATTGCACGTGGGAGTAAGAAGATAAGTTGCAACCAATTAAATAAGTCTGATGTTTAAATGAAGATCTAATCTACCTAATCCCAAGTCAACGATATTCATATCTCATCGTTTTAATTGATTGCAAACGTTTGGAAGACACTCCTATTTTGATTCCTTTAGCGTGAACGTAGCCGGAATCACGTCCACCGCGGGTGTCGTAAGCATAGCGAGCAAGAATTCTGTTAACTAAAAAGATTCCCAACAAACTAGTTCATTGATCGCTCGCATCTCGTCGAGAAAAGAACGCTGAAAACGTAAAGAAGTGCATCACAGTCTTTCAGCGCTGTGGCTAGCCCAGATTCCCCTAATGTCAAATAAAGTTAGTTCAGAATAAGATGATCCATGGAGTTTTTAGACTTTCATGACACACTGTATTAAAGGAAAACAACTGACCGACATGACCTTAGTTGCTTAAGAAACTCTGTCACATGGCAGACAAATAATATCGAACATGATTGATGAAGTCGCAGATTCATGGCTTTGTTTTGCTTTTGCGACGGAGTATTTTTACCATTCAGTAGAGCCGATTTCAATGTGCAAAGAATATGAGAAGGTTTGCAATACTTAGGGCTGGGTGATAGGCATGCTAATTGAAAGTTTAACTTGGGAAAACAGCATTTAAATCTGGAGTATTTTACACATAAAGAATTTCAAGCCGTATTTTCACATTATCTTTCACCTTTGCTCTCTGCACTTCAAAGCTGAAAAACAGAAGTTAATGTCCTTGTTTCGAATCTCTTCTCAGCGAGGTGCGAGGTGTAATAGCGGAAAACACTTTTTAGTCCCACGAGCCATCTCTCAGCAAGCTATATCATTACTATTCGCTGCCATAAGTGTTCATTTTAAGCCAAGAGCGAAGATCAGCAGGCAAAGATTTGTGTATTGTTTTTTGCACCTCAAAGTGCTGTGCACAGTTTCTTTTTTCGCAAGAAAGACAATCGACAAAATCTAAAAGCAATCTCCAGGTAGTATAGACTCGATAATAGCTCTTTACGCAGACATATCCAAAGAATATTATAGTGTTAGTTGATCTTAGTCGCCATGTAAAAAAAGGGAAGAATTTTCTGTCGCTTTTGTTCTCCTGTCACTAACAAGAACTTTCTAATGAGATCAATTTTGTGTAAATTAGGCATTTGACAACAGAATCTCTTGAAACAAATGCCAATTAAACTGGCGTTTTTGTTTTAATCTAGCTATTCTAGCAATTTCATTGCATTGCTTCAATAGTTTGGAAATACCGAAATAGTAGCTGCCAAACTTTTTGCCAGTGATTGCGGCGTAGTATAAAAGAAAAAGGCCTCTAGATGAAAACATGCTAACTTGAAAACACAGTGGATATTTTGTTTGACCACGAACGTGATCTTAATTGAGTTAGCGAGCAATGTTCTTTTATAACGAACAACAAAAGTTAGACTTCGTTAACAGCCCCAAGATCTGAATGCAAATCTTTGTTCATTGTTTATATGTACCCCTACCGGCTCTTTTTACGGACCTCAATTATATGAGACAAGTTTCAATCTTAAAGAAACTCTCTTGTATTGTTCTCTGTTCTCTTTACCAACAAATGCACCCTGAAAGAAAGCAAGTCTACTTGTTCGAGCAACTGCAATTAACGCGTGGTATGGTAGCCAGGGGCTAAAACAAAAGCCCTGAATAAACAGCCAAACACAAAACCGTGGGAAAGTTTGTAATTGTTTAAAATATGTACATTTTAACGAGTCGTTGATGTATCGGTATTCACCACGGTCTCATAAGCAAATCTTTCGAGAATAAGAAAGCGTAATTCAATCTAGCAAACGGCTCACCTCGCTCAAGCTATGCTTAAACATCGCTCGCGCTTTTTATCTTTAATCAATTAATGCGTCCGGTTTAATTCATTTTAAAAATCGTGTCAATGATACTTTAACAGAGGCTCGATTCGCTTTGTTTTCCTAAATTCTATTGTACAAAGGGATTCGGCGCTTATTTACGTATCTTGGATTTTTTACACGCTCCGTTCGTCCGTCCACTTTACAGCAGTGGTTCAGCGAGAGCTAATTCTATTATCTAATTGGCTCGTTAAACAATGTACCTTTAATTCTCTTTTCACGACACGTGCATTGCATAGGGCCAGATAAAGGCCCCATGTTCTAACCAATCAACGTAGAGAGAATAACTCAAGAGAATATAATTTATTTTACTTATTTATAAATCGATATAGTAGTCTTGGCACGGAGATTTAGCGTCGTGCTAGAGGCACCTAACTTGTTATTATTTTTTCGGAGTCATACGATGAAGCGCTCGTTTAACGAGAGTGACTCGGACGAGGGTGATCTTTTCGAGCGAAATGAAAAAGAGTAAGAGTTGTTTAAAAGTCCGTGACCTGTTGGTGCAGTTTAAAGTATATTAATAATATTTTATTCTTGATTTATTTAAGTTCCGATGGAACTGACAGTGAGAGTCCCGAAGCGAGTGCGCGCAAAAGAAGGCGAGGGGTAAGTGAGGAAACATTTATTTCCATTAATTTGATGACCGCAAAATACCTAAAAATCATGTTTTATCAACAGCAGATTGAAAAGAAGAGGCGTGATCGAATTAACAGCTCACTTGCGGAGTTACGACAGTTAGTCCCAGCGGCGATTAGAAAACAGGTGGGTAGGGACAACAGGATGCAGTTCTGCCATTAACAAACTCAAATTGCTCCTAAATGTTCACGTAACCGTGCGTCGAATTGGAAAACCCGGCACGCGAAGGGCAAAAAGATTATCCATCTAATGGGCCACTTAATAATGTAATCTAAGTTCGAAAATTTTAATATTATGAACACTGAAGAACTTCCTCTGCTTAATATTTCTTGTGTAGAAACCTTAAATCTCAATATCATTTTTTACCAACCTACTGACAGATTTGACTTTATTCAGTCTTGTATTGAAAATTACTCTACAGGGATCAACGAAGCTTGAAAAAGCAGAGATACTCCAATTAACAGTTGAACACTTGAGAGGTTTAAAATACGGCGCTGAATACAGCAGAGGTAAGAGAGCACAATAAACAGCATTAACAAAACCTTTTAAGAGAACTCTTCTTTAACAAGACGAATATCACTTGAGGAAGTGTCCAGACGATTTTTACCACGCACAGCGCGCTTATACCATCCACACATATGCTGAACAATGGACAGTAAAAAGTTTAAAAGCTGCATAACAGAAAAGCAAATTTTAAAATCAAAAATCAATAGCCGCCCGAGTAGCAAAAGTGACCGAAGGTCTTGTTTCTCGTTTTTGCGGTTTCCGCTCAATATGCACCATGCAGTGGATAGATAAGCGCAAACGCGCAAACTATTTTAACGTTCCTGTGAATGTCGGAGATGCGCTTGATTTATTGATCGATGGCTAGCTAGTTGTTGCTGATGTTTATTCACCAATGTTTGCCCGCAGGTTTCGCCATGACGCGCGCGTTGGATAATCGTATAACAGAGAACCAAGGATGCATAGCTGATGGGAAACCATGCTTATCCACCTCGGCGGACAGAGTGCAAACCGCACGCCTGTCCCCTGCAAGGCGGCAAATCATAAATCACCACAACTGGAACAATTCATTACAAAGCGGTAGCCTTAATAGAGACCCAAGCCCGCCTCTGAACAGTCCAGAGCCAGAAATATCAGCATCCTGGAAAAATTCTGCGGCGTTTTTATCACGCGTGAAGCAAAGCTTCAGCGAAGGGTGTGAAGGAAACAAAACTCAGGCGCACACGAAACAAGACTTGGACGTATCTGTTGCTTTAAACTGCCCTTCGATATTTCCTTTGCAAACAACGGGTTTTTCAAAGGTTTTTTATTCCCCTTTTGGACAAGCTGTGCCTTTAATAGACTGGTCAATGGCATTGATAACTAAAACTAACATTTCTACGCCTTTCCAAACTCCGTGGGCGCCATGAATGAAACTAAAATTGCGTTCGGAAAATAAGGTAAAATATTCATGACATGCCGTGTATGATCAAAAACAAGCAAGGCTCTAACAAGTCATTGGATGCTCTTCAACTATACAGCCTTAAACTGAACTAAATGAAGAATATTAACTTTTTGGGGCTAATCAGCACTAGAATTACAGAGGATTAAACTTTCAAGAAATCTAATTGAGAAATATACCATGAAAAGGGCCACATATTTTTATCAAAGGGGCTTTTTTGTTTGTTCTTAATTAACCAATCCTTCATCTGCAAAGTAAATACCTTTTTCTCTTTTTTCACGTATTAACATTTTATTATTGATAGGCTGGGGTATATAATTATGCTCCGTCCACTTTGAATCCTGTTTTGTATGATAAGAAAGGTATTACAAAGATTTTTCCATTTATAATAACACCGGCTTTTGTGGGGTTACTGACTGAGAGTTTCCAGCGTGTAATAAAGAATGGAAAGCCTTGAGGGCGATATTACCTCATCTCGAAACTGCTCTCGATGAACCACTTAAAATCGCAATTTGTGGCTAATCTTACTTCACACCACCTATCCCCCATGTAGAGCCCAATATCTAATCAACTTGTTTTGCTGCATAATTCCTTTTTAAAGGCGCTGTGGTTGCGCAAGGAATGCTTTCATTTTCAGATCGAAGGCACGCATGCATGGAATAGTCCAGCTTAGAAGTGGCCGTCGAGCCACAAAAGAAAGTCAGTAAAATTCAAACGAATATAATACGTTCGGTCATCTTTTCTGCTGAATTGAAATTTTGACGGTATTGACTGCTCAAATGAGTGGTTATTAAACTAGCCTGTTCCAGGCTCTCGAATAGTCGAGGGCGAACGAAGAACGTGGGCGAGCTAGTGAAAAATTTAAAAAACAAGCTATTATTGAGCTGATTCTTGTGGCTCTTAAATGATTTGCCTCTGTAAGAGTGCCAGTCCTTATCAAAAGAAATGCTTTGGCGTTTCTACGCATGCCGATGCTTTCATGTATGGTAAGTCAGTCAGTCGATCCCTTCCTCGGTGCGGTAGTACAATTGACTTATTCGCCTCTAGCCCCGCGAATTATTCAAAAAGGTAGACCTCGTTGACTTGACTGACTTGACTAAGCTCTTATAAACATTTTTTAACCTGCCAATCCCTGGTAAATCCAGTAACGACAGCTATCGAGAATCAAGACCACCGTGATTACTCCTTTGACCAACACTGTCTTCCAAGTAGTTAGGCCCTGGCCAAATGGTCTATGATAGTCGATGTTAGTTTAACCTCACCGAACTACCACCTTCAGTACTATCATCAACTATCATACGCGTGGTCAAACGGTAAAAACCAACATTGACTATCATGCAGATTTTGAGCAAGTTCCAATTGAATGATAGTCCATGCGGATAGCTGGTTGTCGGGAGCCCGCTCTTCAACTTCAACTTTCATCAAATATCATTGACCATCATGTGCTGTTTGACCAGGGTCCGTATGTATCAAAAAGTAGGCTACGCACTTATAATTATTACAGTAGCTTGTCATTGGTAATCGGTCTAAGTCTTTTTGGCGCCGAACTTTTATTTCGAGTTCAGTTATGGCATTGATAATAAAACTGATCGGGTGAGATAAAAGAGAGAGTGCGCCTTAACAACTCTTTACTGTTTTCGAATCTTTTCTGACGCGAACCTTGTGACGTCATGCTAGAGGCAGCGAGCAGAAAAATGAACCTGGAAACGAGATTTCTCTCTTTTCGAGTAAGCGCCAGAGTCTGTGCCAACAGGCTCTCTAAAAATTCTCTCTAAATAAATCGCGCGCGAGCGACGAGGAGAATGGGGCAGAGAGACTTTTCTACGTTCCATTCCTTACGCCGGCTTTCCCGGCCGAGCATCGCATTCTCGTCCCCATAACCCTTTTCGTTTCTCTTATCTGGCGGTGCAAAACGAAGGGCTCTGGAGAAAAAATTTTCAGTCCTAGATTCTAGGACTTCCGGACCTCATGTATTTAGTATTGATGTTTCTATATGTGCTGTAATATGGCAGTCGGCGAACATTTTGACTTCCGTTAAGATATCTTTGTTCTCAAACAGCCAATAAAAAAATTCGAACTTTTTTTAAAATCCTATGTCCTTCAGAGCGCACTTACCTGCCCCCTATTTTCCCGGCTTCCGCCCACTACTTTCCCGGCTCCCGCCCCCTACTTTCCCGACTCCCGCCCCCTACTTTCCCGACTCTCGCCCCCTGCTCTCCCGACTCCCGCCTCCTACTCTCCCGATTCCCGCCCCCTACTTTCCCGACTCCCGCTGCCTGTTTCCCTTCCACTATACAGTCTAGCTACCCTGTTATGCCGAAATTGATTTAAGTTAAGTCAAAGGGAAATAAATATCATTAAGGCGAGGTTCTAATTGAATTTGAATGAAATTTTGGGAGGTTTAGAGAAAGTATAAAAGGAAGAAAATTAGTTTTGAAACACAAACAGACAGTTGACCCCCACCCAAGATCACCACATCTTGTTAGGGAGTATTTGGGTGTGCATATTCTAATTTTAAACTGCAAATTCTAATTTTTAAACTACATTAAATCTGCACTGTTTCTTATTTCTCCAAATTTTCCTTCTCCTTTAAGAAAAACTCCCTCCTCTCAAATATACTCAAAAATCATCCAAAAGTTACAAAGCACCACAAAACATTGATTGGTGTTTTGAGTGAAGCATTTTGGCATTCCCTGAAACACAAACGAGATACAAGTACGAGACATTTATTTACATTAAACCCGTTTTTAATGACGGAAAAACGGCTTTCAGGTTTAACCTCGCCTTAATTTAGCATTGTGGCATAGATACGTTTCCGTCCTAGACAGAATGAAAAGAGAAATAAACCCCTCATCCCGAATAAATGATGAATTTGCACCAGAACCAAGCATTAAACCACGAACGTAACTGCGAGGCTGATACTACGAAAAAGTTGACTTTGCGGGACAACAATACGACAAAAACCGATAGAGCAGGGCTGCAGCCGTGGACAGCTGTTTCGTTCTTTTATCAGAGAACGAAACAGCTGCCCACGGTCGGTTGCAGCCCTGCTTTATCGGTTTCTGTCGTATTGTTGTCTCGCAAGTCAACTTTTTACGCAGTATCAGCCTTGCAGTTACGTTTGTGTTACACTTTATTTTGGCTGATTAGGTCTCTTGTAGATCCTAAGTTTACTAGCAGCACTATCGTTCGCGGTCCTTTGCAGTTTTCATTTCTATTTAACCGCGCCGTTGCGTTACATATCGGGGGACGGGTCACGCTATACTCACACATGTTTTTCTCTTATTTTTGTTTGAAGTTTCCATGAAATTTTTGAGTTATCTCCAGTTTCGTAGTATCCTGTTATATTTCCCGGTGGCCGTTGAGATCTCTTGAATTAAATCCGCAGGAATTTATCTACCAGCCTATACAGTCGATCGATTCTCCGTCTGTTTTTTGAAAATTCATGAAAATACGACGCTCTCGGATGTTTGTGCGAATTCCCAGCAGTCATATATTTGCATAAGATTACTGACGCCTACACACTGATCGCTGCAAACAAACATGGCGTTTGCGCTACTGTTATTACTGGTTGTCTTTGTTTCTCGGTCGTCAAGTATTACACAGTGTCCGAAAAATTGCGTGTGTACAGCACAAGGAAGTCCAGGGTCAGCGAGTTATAAGAAGACTGTCGATTGTTCAGGAAAACTCGGCGATTCTGAAGTCGCTCCTGACATCCCAACGGATTCTACTCTTGTGTAAGTGAATTACTTCGTGCAGTGAATATTTCAGGCTTTTATTTTGTTTTTATTATTGTTAGACGCTGTGGACGAATATTTACAATTGCATTTTAATATTTTATCTTAAATTTGCGTGGCGCCAAGACGAAGCAACATGGTATTGCTGGTTATGTTGATTACACGGAGAGGCAAATATATTTTCGCAGAGTTCGAATTAACAATATAAACCACCATTTTTCTGATTTAAATATTTCGTTAGTAGTTCCGCAGGTCAATCAGATGATCTGTTAGATGCACGAATGATTATTTTTTTGGCGATTTCGTGCATTTCAAACTAATGAAGGCTTATTGCTTTCCTCTGGGGAAGAAGTCAAAATATAAAGAAAGGATCTTGATAATAGAGGCCATCAAAAACTCTCGAGCAGCCCAATGCGAAGTAGATTAGACGATATTTACTGAGAATCTTTCATATTGTATGATAATGTCGATCAGTATTTCTCCGAAGTCAAAAGAAATTTTCTCTACATTCAAATAAAAATTCAAACTTCGACAGCGGGAATCCGCATTCGTTTGATCTGTGGTGTGTGATATTCAGTGTGCCATTCAGTGTAACATTATGAAAGCTACATGCACGCTGAAAATTTGATTGAAATCTACATGCATATGAACAAGCGTGTCCATTTCACGGTTAAGTTTCGAAACCATTGCTTGGACGTGTTGGCGCGTTTCAGGTCAGGAAATTACTTTGTAAATTTAATTGTTGTTCTTTCGCGCGCAACAAGGTTTACATTTCCATTGACACCCTAATTATTAAAGTTCGCTTATCGAGGTTTTGAAGTACCGATAAACGGCACGAGGTGTTATAATCGAGTTAACATTCTTCATATTCCATATCGTCATCATTTATAGTGCACTGGGAAAATATTTTTTTGTTAATTCAACGTTCGATGGCGTTGTAATTAGATACTTTATTTAATATTTTCCGAGGTCAAGAACGCTAGTACGACCTTATCAGGAAACTATTTTTACATCACGTTCATCGCTCCGTTTTGTGCGTTCATACATCGGGATTGTCTCTCCCAAGCTCGATTTCTCGTTTCGAACAACTGATCACTCGTGATGCGCACTTTTTAAAAACATTTATATTTTGTTTTGTAACGGACCAAATATATGACATTGTCATGTATGCAGACAAAAATTATTGTTCATGAATGTTCTAAAGCCCGATATGTTTGACGGTATACGGTAATACATAATTATTGCTTCCAGTAATGTTACATGCCTCATTAAAATATGTTTAATCGAATAACTATTTTTTGTTTAATGTTGGTTTCATTTAAATGTAATTAATCTCAGATCAGAGCGAAACTTAATTGTTTTAGTTATGTACAATTTTTAGCCCAATTTTTATGCCGAGAACGTGATCTCTAATGCATGCATGCAAAGCTTAATCTACTATCGGTTTTACTTGACGTTTCAATGTTTGAAACGTATCAAATTTAGCGTGACTGAAGTTTGTACAGAATCCGTATATGCTAGCTAGTATCTTCAGTGATCAACGTACTTTATATAAAAAATGTGTTCTTTATAAAGTCATACGCGATTTACTTAGCCGTAAACAATGTTATTTCGAAACAATAGCTTTCGCAATCTTTCGAGCCCTTAAATTGTTCCAAAATATAAATATTTATTTAATTCACAATGAAGCTGTGAACTGTCTGTCCTGTCTGAACTCGGTCATGAGCGCGATCACGTACAAAGAAAGGTTTAACTTTCTTTTCAGAAATTTGATTTGAGGAAGTTGTTGAAAGTAATAAGAATTTCTGCTGAGAAAAACCGGGACACTAAGTGAAGAGAAATTTAGCCCGATTTAGCATGTTTTTAATGTTTCATGAACAGTGAAAAATTTCTTTCCATGAAAAATTAATTGTAAGATATTATCTATAAAACGCAGCCATGCAGATATGCTATGCTACTCAACATCACAGAAAAGTAACAGTATCGGCTCAAAGTGTAATAAATTATAAGATTCTTTCTGTCACAAAAGAAAAACACATGCTCCGCGCTCGCAGGCTAACTATAAAGATCACACAAGTTGAGATCAAGTCGTTGCAGACAAGGGGTCACATTAAATGGCAAAAATACTCCCCACTATGCTGTAATCTGTCAGTGACCCGTTAAACTGCAGGCTTTTATAGTGGAATCTAAAACCGTCGAAAAGTGGGGATTTGGTTCATTTAGGATTTGCGTATTTGCTTACCCGTGTATCAAGTGCTTGGAAGTTCCTCCCCTTAAGTGTTATTAGTGAGTATCTTCGAAATTTTAAAATTATTAAATGTAGAAATAACAAAAAAACTCAAGACCTCGGAAGATCACAGGAAAACTGAAATATAAAGTTAGAGTAGAAATTCCTGTAGAGGTTATCCTTATGGGGATTTCTGAAGAGAGGTCGTGGGTAGGGTGGGTTAGTATAGGGTAAGGTAGGGTAGGGTAGGGCGCGTAGTTTTCGTCTGTTGAATTCAGTTGTCATGAAGCTCTTCGGAACCTCTAATTTCGTTGGGTCTTGTTACCACGAAGCTCTGTTGTTCAGGGCTAGGTCCATTGCTTGTATATAATTTTTCCAGCCAATCCTTTGAGTAGTCCCGAAGAGCTTCGTGGCGACCCGTTGAATTAATCTCGAAATTAAAATAGAAGGCGTTCTGTAAGTAAGCTGCTGTGAAGGACCCCACTTCTTTTAGAGTTAATTTTAAAACAAAACTTCTTTATTTGCAGAGACTTAAGTAACAACCGTCTGAAGATAGTTCCATCAAGCATTATCCAGAAAATACCTGGTCTGAAAGAACTGTGAGTAGATTTTATGCACCTATCAATGTAAATCCCGCAGGAGGGAGTGCGGCCATAGGGTGGGGATTTGAACTGAGCTGAGATTTTCTGTTCAATTGTCCTGCCCTTGGGCAATTGTAGATGGTAAAAAGAGCCACTAAAAGTCAATAAAACGTTGCTAGAAATTCCAATAAAACGGTCAAAAGTCCCCACTACGGGACGATAACTACCGTCAAATCCCCCCACCTATTCCCACACTCCCCACCCCGCGGGAATTTACATTGATAGGTGCATTACGTTGTTGTTCTCAGCTTGACATTTTGATTCTGTGACAAAAACTTGTAATTACTTTTCTCTAAAGGCTGCTGTAAATTGAATTGAGAGACATCGATGGCAAAACGTTAGGGTTTATGTGCTGTTGATACCAGCGATAAAGTTCACACGTACCCTCATTCGGATCGTATACGTATAGTTGTTCCCATTGATTAGCCCTGGGGCTAGGAACTGGTTTTCGCCTTAAAGTAAGTTTCAAGAGAAGATAACAACCATCGATAAAATTGAATTTATTTTTTTAATGTAATTCATCTGATGAATGCTGTTCTTCGAAAAGTCAGGGACATTACAAAATGACGTTTCATCAATCAATCAATCAATCAATTGATCGATCAGTAAAGCAATCTCTACATCAATTTTCCTCTTTATGAATTAACTGTCAAATATATGTGTTGTGAAGCGTTTAAGTTATCTTTTTATAATTGAGTTATTTTACTTCTTAATCATTGGTTGTAGTTTGTTTTTTCACAACTACCGTGCAAGTCCTGTGATCAAGGTTCTTCATCGACCCTTCATCGTTTGGTTGTTCTTACGTCTAAATTGTCTCGTCTGCTTATTTGAGTGGTTTTTGATTTTAACAATAGTTAATACCAGTTCTCACGGTGGTCATTCTTGGATCGACTTGGAGGTCCTCATTGGCCTTAATGGTTCGTACCGCCATGAAAGTTCCGACCAGTAGTTTTGTGCTTTGTTAATTTTGGTCCTTCTGAGTTCGCTATTGAACATTTGCTCTTCGCAATGGTTGCTCGTGTAGAACTATTTTTATTCGCTTTCTCAAGTAGGTTTCATTGGGTTTCGTTTCAACCAAGGTCACTGTGATTACTAACCCAAACATGTCTACATTTGAACTATATATAACTTGTAGCCTTGTAGCCGTTTAATAGTTAAGAGACTAAACTTCCTGCAGTCCTGAAGTGATTCCTGTCCATAAAGTAGCCAGGATTCAACAAAAGCTGTACCTAAATTAGTCAAGTGAAAATATGTACCTACTAATTGGAACCCAATCCTTACGGCGCGGCTGTTACAAGTTTATTTTGTGATTTGCCTTGTGCAGAGGCGTAGCTAGGGGTTCCTGGGGTGCCCGTGCCGAACCCCCCCCCCCCCTCTGAAAGTAAACGACACTCAATATTCAGGTGGCGAAAACGCACGAATCCCAAGAATCAACATAGTGACGTACAGAGTGACCCCCCTCCCCCCGTTTGCAAAATCCTGGGCGTAGCTACGCCCCTTTTGTTATAAATTTTTCACAACCAATCAGCGTTAAAACAGTGCTTGCTTCAGCTAGGTTGAGGATATGGCGCATGCGAATTTACCGGCGCCTTCTTGTTCGTGTTCTGAGATAATTGAGTTCGCACAGGTTAATAGAGTGGTAAAGTGTGACGTCAAAAATATTATGGGACATGATTAAGAATGCTCACGTGCCAAAAATCAGCATCTTATTTCAATTTGGGGGTGAGATATTGGCCCTTTCATGCTTCAGTGACTCCAGGCAAGTGGGCATTCTTCATCATGTACTTTCAGAATATCACAGTAAATCCCATAATTTCATAAATTTAGTTTTTGTGACGCCATCACTTTACCGCTCTATTGCGCTTTCATTTTGGGGTATATGTAGGGGCATAAAAGATAAATATATAACTGTTTTTTTCCTTCCCAGGTACTTAAGCGGAAACCAGTTAACATGTGACTGCAAACTGTACGGTGTCCACAATGCTACACGCTCCTTATCAAAGTTTACTGGAACCTGTTACAAGCCAGACGAGTTGCGCGACAAGGACATCGCGTCACTTAAACTATGGGACTTCTGTCGTGAGTGACGTTTTACACTAGATATATAATGCTGTCTTGCTATCAGTGTGAATATAAAATAGGTAGTATGCTTGAAACAGTCTGTATATCTGCATGAGGTTGGAACACACGGTGTCTGAAAGTGGTCTAAAAAAATACGAATGAGTGATGTTGGATGAGGGTGCCTCAGGCCTCAGTGTTGCAAGGTTTTCCTTAGCGAACGTCGACGCCTTAATCTGGGGCTCTGCATGTTTTGCGTTTTGCGTTTTATTCTCTCCTTCACCGTAAACATTTGGCGGACCTAATCGTGGACAGATTTTTTTTTTAAATTAAAACAACGGTATACAAATTTATAAACTGGCAAATAAATGGACAGATAAATAAAAACAAAGAGGTAAGAGAAAAGAAAAGGAGATGGTGTGAAGTTACCTTGATAATTTTGGGATAGTAAGTCAAAGCGTTTTACGGTTAGCAGAGAAGAACTGTCGTGATATTCGGGATGGCGGTCTGAGAGTGCACCTGCGTGTAAAAGAACATAACGAAGTGGAAACAGCTCTCGCGAGGTCTTGCACGAATGGCTTGTTACCGTTCGATAGAGAAATAGAATAAACAACGGAGACAATGCCCCTGGTCCTCAAAACAATAGCAACTACTACACTAGAGGACCTGGAGAATTACAAGCATATGAGAGCTGCTACACTCCTGAAAAATAATATTTCTGCAGTGAACATAGCTTGATTGCGACTGAATATTGTCGTATGCGTTCTTCTTATAACAGGGGGCTGTGCCTTGGCCAAAGTTACCCAGAACTCCAACATCGATAAGGAGTATTCCATGGAAATCAGCGCTAACTGCGACACTCACGTTCGACTGTTTTGTCGTGGAATGGACACTGATTCTCCTAAAGAGTACATTACCCTTATTTCTGGCCGGGGAGAAAACTTTGCCTATGTTCACGACGACAAACAGCCGTCCGCATCTAAGGATAGCTGTGACAAGGCCAGCGGTAGGGAAACAGTTGTTTTTATACATTTTCCTTTGCCCGTTATAACGCTGGCTCGAGTATAACTAAATTATAAATAACAAGCAAACCCTGCAACTGGACAACCGGCCAGTTATGAAGATATGGTACGACCATGTAATTAACAAAATCTCGCCTGTAGCAAACAGATTTTTTGGCTCATATTCTCATTCCCCTAGAACGCGAGCAGTCCCTCTTTTTCTCTAACGCCAGCGGGAAAAAACGCGTTAAAGATAATTTCACGGTTTACTGGAAAAAGCAATTTAATGATCTTCTTGTGGCGAGTAGATCGTACATACATACATATACTTTGTTTAACCTCGAACTTGGAAACTGTTTTTTTTTTCATAACAACAATGGTACAAATAAAAGAGATTGTTGTTGTTGTTGTAGTTGTCAACAAACTCTTACTCTTTGAACTGTTCGTCGATATATGAATAACATTAAACATTTTTCTCTTGTTAAGGTGGCTCTGTATACACCGAAGCAGGGTCCACAAGCTTCTCCAAAGTTCGCCTAGATCTGAGCAGTATGAGTATTGTAGCAGATGATTTCCACTACTCAACTACAAGTTCTGGGAAGAAAATCAAATACGGTGAAGCTGGAGACTGTTACTCTGTCAGCAAGGAAGACTGTCGCAAAGGAAAATTTAAAATTAATCTTACAGGAACTGGTTTTCGCCTTAAAGTAAGTTTCAAGAGGAGATAACAACCATCGATAAAATTGAATTGATTTTTTAAATGTAATTCATCTGATGAATGCTGTTCTTCGAAAAGTCAGGGACATTACAAAATGACGTTTCATGTAACGGTGATCGTTGAATTTTGAACGTTGAAATCAATCAATCAATCAATTGATCGACCAGTAAAGCAATCGCTACATCAATTTTCTTCTTTATGAATTAACTGTCAAATATATGTGTTGTGAAGCGTTTAAGTTATCTTTTTATAATTGAGTTATTTTACTTCTTAATCATTGGTGATCAAGGTTCTTCATCGACCCTTCATCGTTTGGTTGTTCTTACGTCTAAATTGTCTCGTCTGTTTATTTGAGTGTTTTTTGATTTTAACAATATTTAATACTAGTTCTCACGGTGGTCATTCTTGGATCGACTTGGAGGTCCTCATTGACCTTAATGGTTTGTACCGCCATGAAAGTTCCAGTATTTTTTCGCTTTGTTAATTTTGGTCCTTCTGAGTTCGCTATTCAACATTTGCTCTTCGCAATGGTTGCTCGTGTAGAACTGTTTTTATTCGCTTTCTCAAGTAGGTTTCATTGGGTTTCGTTTCAACCAAGGTCACTGTGATTACTAACCCAAACATGTCTACATTTTAACTATATATAACTTGTAGTCTTTCGAGTTGTAATAGTTAAGAGTTTAAGTTTGCTTGTTGGCTGTGCTGAAGACCGAAGATTAAAGAAAACGTATAAATCTAAAGAACTTCTGTTACCTCCCACAGCAGCTAATTTCCCAGAACTGTCCTACAAATTTATAGTTGAACTATACGGGAGGCGCACTGGCCTAATGGTTAGTGCGCTCGACCTTGGATCAGGCTGTCCGGGTTGAGTCCTGGCCGGGGCACTGCGTTGTGTTCTTGGGAAAGTCACTTTACTGTCGCAGTACCTTTCTCCACCCAGGTGTATAAATGGGTACCGGCGAATTTACTGCTGGGGGGTAACCCTGCGATGGACTAGCATCCCATCCAGGACATCCAGGGGAGTAGAAATACTCTCTGTCGCTTCATGCTACGGAGACCACGATAAGCTACGGCCTGATAGGCCACTAGGTTCGTACGCAGACTACCTACCAATCAATAATGAATTAATTATTTTCTTTATTATCTATTTTGTAATCCTTTTTTCCTTAGGAAGGAGTTTATTGGGAACCTTATGGTACGCCCGTTGACATCAAGAACACTCTCGATATTGACGAGGACCGTGTTGTAGTGTCTGCAGAATGCGGGGGGTACTGTGGTGGCTGCAGGGCTCATGGTGGGAATCTAGGAGTAGAACTTGACTACACGTATTGTCCGCAAGAGGGAATTAAATGTAAGACAAGTGTTTCAACATCGTTTTATATTATATTGGGGATTTTCACATAATTTCACAGTCTGTTGTCATTGAATAATTAAGCCAATGATACACGGTTCAACATTTGTTGAGCAACAAATGTTGCGACAAATGTTGAACAGTGTATCATGTTATGTTGAATGTTGAAATATGCCATTCAACATGTTGAACTTTGAGCTCGGCTCTATTCCGTTCAACAAGTTGCCGTTTGTTGAACGTCGTGGGAAAACGCAAAAACGTTTCAACAAGTCGCAACGATGTTAAACATTTGTTGATCAACAGTTTAAAAATGTTGAACCGTGTATCATTGGCTTTAGGGAGCTTAAGCAATGATAACGGCAAGACAACGCCAAAAATCTCCTGATTATCCAGATGCATTCTGTGGGTCTTTTGGTTTAGGAACTATAGCTCCAGCTGAATATGTAAAGAGAACACCAAATAGAAATACGAAATTTTATTCCTCGTACGTCTTTCACGTTCTCCAAAATACGCAGAATTTGGTGATTTCACTTTTTTGTTTAGTGGAGAATTACCAAAGAATTTACCAAGTTGCGTGACGGTTTCGTTCGTGTTGTGCATACCGTCGTAGTTCGATTAAACTCCCCATTATTAATCTCATGTTATCTTGGCAGCTTGCTATCTGCCGTTAGGAATGGAAGATCGGTCAATCACAGACAGCCAAATCACAGCCTCGTCCCACAAAACTGGCGCAAACAAGAGTTTCAAACCAGCTTTCGGCCGGCTGAACAACAGGCCCTCTGGCACGATGGGCGGGGCATGGTGCGCGGGGACAACGGACATGTCCCAATACCTGCAGATTGATCTGAAGAAGGAGATGACAGTGTCAGGTGTTGCCACTCAAGGGCAGATTGATGAAGCTAATTGGGTCGTGAAATATTCCATTCAACACAGTAGGGATGGTAGCAACTGGAAGGATTACAAGGAATTTGGATTTAAGCAGGTATAAACACTTTATGGGACACTTCTGTAACACCTTACGGGACACCTCTATAAGATGGTCCCTGCGCGCTGTTTTTCAGTCACTTTAAAGTATCTAATCTCTCTGTAAGCGGGACACGTTCCGATATTGACGGTTTTCGTCGAGACAGAACTGAATATAGCCCAGTGAAAGATCTAGCAATGGAGCTCAAGTGCCCAGCGAACTGATTATGAAGATTTTTCAGCTCCACTTTGTCTGAGCGAGAAAAGACCCACCTTCTCCCACATAAAAGCTTATTTCCACCTACACTCTACCACTTATGCCTCTTTGTCTCTTCTTCTAAACTCTGTACTTTTCGATCCTCGTGGCTTATTCTTGTCCAAAAATACCATAATGGACGTATATGCTGAGTTCAAAACATCAGATAGTTTTACCTTACCATCAACTGTCTCGGACACCATCGAGACCGTCACTAACTGCCTGTCTTAGTCGTCTTAGAGAATTTTCCGGCTTATAGAGAAGACAGAAAAATGACTGAAAAACGACGTGCAGGGACCAACATCAGTTGTTCGTCTTACAGAGGTTCGGGCTTATAGAGAGTTTAGATACAGTAAAATGACTAAAAAACTGCGCGCAGGGACCAACACCAGTTGTCCGTCTTAGAGAGCCTGAGGTGTCCAGCTTATAGAGAGTTTAGATACAGAAACATGACTGAGAAACAGCTCGCAGGGACCAACCCCAGAATCCGTCTTATAGAAGTATCGGTTGGGGGAGTATAGAAAGTATGAGTACTGCTTATTTTTTAACTAAAGGAGATTAGCATTTAATGTACAACATTAAGGGTTTTTCTTCGTTGTTTTTAGACACTTGACGGAAATGTGGACCAGCACAATGTCGTGAAAAACTGGTTTAACCAGCGGTTTCGAGCACGTTATGTAAGACTTAAACCTGGCTTGTATAGCAGTCCAACAAACACGATCTGCTTGCGTGCTGAACTATATGGATGTGATACAGGTAACGCACAGAGGCCAAATAGGGCTTTATGTGATATATCAAACACTCGAGACAGTGTTTCATCAGGATATGCAAACACCGAGAAGAGAGTTGAAAATACGATGCGCAGCGGAGTATTTTCAACGAACGTCGAGGTGTTTGGATAGCCGATGAAACACTGTCTCGAGTGTTTGATATATCTTCTCAATCGAAACAAAAACTAAGGAGTAAACGGATAAATAAAATTGTCAAAATCTATGCTAATTGAGGTAGGGTATCCAAACCTCCTTCACGGTTATGGTTTTCTTTGTTTTAATTCGATGAATTATTAATGAGTTTGAGAAGTGAAAATAATATAAAGTTGTGAAGGTAGGGAGCAGGGTGAAGTCTGTTTCAGTGTTTGGAGTAACCAGATGAATGAAGTCACTAATAATGCCCCATCCACAGCAACAACAGTTAGTTAAACCAGGCATCACAAAATGAAAGACTAAATTTTAATTAGATGGTGTTCAACTATGCTCTCACTTGTTCCTTCATTGTGCTACTCTAGCAACTTATATGATGAAACCAATTTTAAACTGTGTTTAATTTAACCGACTTTTAAACGTGTTTAGCTTTGGCGTGAATGGGGTATCAGAATAGTATAGTCAAACCTTATAACGGACAAGAGGTGTGTTAGCTTCTCTGCTAAAGCGTTATTACCTCATTGGCGCCGTGCCGACCAAAAGCGGCCAAGACGAACATTGCCCTTTGTTCCACTTCTGACGTCATCATCTTTGACCAAAAAAGGCACCACTTATACTCAATCTTTTCAGGAGGAAAAATTCTTTAATTTCCACTGATATCCAGATCAGAGTGACAGGATCAATTGAGCATGAAATACACACGGAAATGCTTAGAAATTTGAGTGAAAAACTCGAAGGAAAAATAGCCTCAACTACCCTTGGCTACTCCGTGGCAAGAATTTCCTGTTTGGATGACGCTTTCTAGGGAATTTTTGGACCGATCGCAAGGTCAGTAGAAGGCCAACAACCGTAGCAAATGGATAAGAAATGGAGAACAAGAAAAAAAAATGAAAAAAAAAAAATAACGAGAAGCCTGAAGACATAGGTCACTTTTTAACTCCAAACTTTGCCTTTTGCGCATGCCCGAGCAAAAATGTCATAAAACGGGTAGTTTGTGGAAAGACAGGCATGCTTTCATGTTGCCAATGACGTTTTGTCCAAGAAAATCTCCGGGCGTTAATGGGTTAATTAAAAATATTAATTTAAATCTAATTTGTTTTTTAAACAGATATTGTCTCTGTTGTGATCCAGAGCAGTTCAACTAAAAACTGCTGGACTCCAAAGACCAATTCCAATCCGTGCGAACCAGACGATGGAACGCTGTTTTCTTTGCAGTCCTACTGTCAGGGCGAGGGTGTTATGATGACGTTTCGAAGTGATGGAAGCTTGATTCATAGCTGTAGCGGAAAATGCGTGTTTAAGAATGCAAAAGATCAACTTGCTCTCAGAGATGGACCGTGTGATACATTCACGAGGAGCGAAAATCCTTCAGGGACTATTCTACTTACCCACCCCGCCAGTGGATTGTGTGTCAATTTGGATGCCGCTAACAAGTTGATTTTATCAAGCTGCAGAACTCCATATTTGTTTGAGCTTACGCAGTCAGGTAGTAAGAACGTTTCTTTTAGGAAAACAGCGATATATATGTTTATGTCATAGGTACTGAGATTTACTCATGGCAATCGTCGTGAATAAAAAACGTACGGATTCAAAGATATTAGCCACTCAGAAACGCGAGAGATAAAATTTTACCGGTGAAGAAACATCGTTCGCCCAATCCGAGAAACGTGAGCGATGACATTTCACTTTAATATGATGGATAAATTTACAGGATTGTACGGACAGCCGTTGCACTGAAATTGAGCGCTCGCTTTGAAACATCGCCGAAGAAAGGTTTGCCCTAACTCGGTTGTGTTCTAATAAAAATATTCTATCAGCGAGTGTCACGCGTTAGCAATTTAGTTTTTGCAATTTGCAACGCGCCTGTATCTTGAAATTTCCAGCGAGTCAAGGACACGCTCTGAATGCTTCATTCTTTAACAAAATTGCGTTGCAAACTAAGTTTCCATTGACATTCTACATGCAGCATCATCTCTCGCAAATTTTCGAAAAGTAGAAGATAGTTGTGTCTTTAACGAAATTGCGTTCTAAGTTTCCATTGACATTCTACATGCAGCATCATCTCTCGCAATTTGTCGAAAAGTAGAGGATAGTTGCGACTCGCAACGCAGGTTGCAAAAATGGAGTGTTACACGTGAAATTGCTTTAGGACCTGGCAAAGCAAATTGCAAGAAATATTACCTCGAGTAAAATGACTTCGACACCAATTTTATTGTCGACGACCATAACAATGCACATAATAAAATAAGTTACGATATTTTCACCTTATTTCACCATCTTTTCCTTTTATTTTATGACAGGCCTCCAACCAATTGAACCTAAGTTACAAAAGCAAAGTCCTCAGTACCTTGCACTTGGTAAATCAGGTTGGATTCACTTCAACGTT